>PVLA01002708.1:0-252746 GCA_004027455.1 Hydrochoerus hydrochaeris
TTTTTGTTAGCAGGGATCAAACTTACAACCTTGTGCTTGCCAAGCAGGTGCTTATGCTGCTGAGCTAAATCCCCAGCCCAATCTTTCCTTCTTTAAACTGTTTTCTCAGTATTTTGTCACAGCACCGAGAAGTTGACTAGCACATTACTTACCTTCTGCTTCCTTCTTTGTAAGGTGAAACCAACAATGGTATATACCTCTTAGTCACTTATCATAAGTTTACCTAAGATAAATCAATTCAGAAAAGTTCATTTTGGCTCAGTCCTGGTGGTACTATGGGGATCAAACCCATAGCCTTAGTACTGAACCACACCCATAGCTTACTATTATTATTATTAGGTACCGGGGATTGAACTCACAACCTAGAGCTTGCCAGGCAGGTGCTTATGCCACTGAGCTAAATCCCTGGCCCCCTTATTATTATTATTTTTGAGACAGGTTCTTGCTGAGTTGCCCAGGTTAGGCTCAAACTTCTGATCCTCTTGCCTCATCCTCTAACAGTGCTGAGGTGAGAGTCGCCATACTAGGTCTAGCTCATGGTCTTGGAGATAAGAGTCCATGACCCACTGGCCTGTTGCTTTGGGTCTGTGGTGGTCATCACAGCAGAAATGCATAGCAGAACAGAATGGTTACCTCACAGTCAAGAAGCAAAAAAGAAAGACTAGAATCTTACAGCTCCTTTTAAGGGCACACATGGTAACCCCATAGTGGCCTGATTGATGCCCATGGGCCTCATTCCTTGTGAGTTTTACCTCCTCCAGTAGCACCAAGATGGGAACCAAAACTTTAGCACTTGGGCTTCGGAGGAATATTTTAGAGCCCAACAATAAAAACAAGTAAAGATCTTAGAAAAGGCCCTTCCTGGCGATCTGGTTGCGACATCTGTCACCCCATTGATCACCAGGGTTGATTCGGCTTATCTGACTGGCTAGAAGGGTGTCCCCTTCCTCCCTCAACAATCCACGTGCGTCCCTCCTGAAGCTGCGTGCTCAGTCGAAGAGGACGACCACTCCTGATAGAGGAGGACCGTTTCTCCATCAAGGGTATATGAGTAGCTGCGCTCCCCTGCTAGAACCTCCAAACTAGCTCTCAAGGAAAAAGGCCCTTCCTGGCACACAGTTTCAATAAAGTTGGCCCTGACTATACACAATACCCCATTAAAATGTATGAGAGAGGTTGTACACTGGGAGCCCTCAGGAGAAATCCTGCCCATTCATTTCTTTTATATGACCTGTAAAAGTTGAATCCTGCTTTAAACTTGAACCAGTTATTAACTATTATGGTTAATACACTGTGTCAATTTGAGAAGTTTAGAAGTTTAACTGAGAGACTCATCAGGAAGCCAAGATCCTTCCTTTGTAAATATCCTCATTCTGTGTAAGAGGAGGGCACAGAGATTTTGTGAGTGCTAAACCCACCCTGGATAGGAGTGCCTGTGTACAATGTATAGAAGGAAAACAGGCTTGTTTCTCCCTTTTGCTGTGGCTGCTGCCTTGAAGTGTTGCCCCAGTCCATGCCACCCTGGCTTGGAGCCAGCTGATTATGGACTGAAACTTCCACAAACAGTGAGCTAAATAAACCTTTCCTGCCTTCATTTTGTGTGTTGAGTATTTTGTCCCAGCAACGAGAAAAAAGTAACTAAGACACTATCATTTTAAAATCTGGTATTTTACCATAAAGAAATTAAGAAATCTGGTGACAAGCAGTGTGTGGTGGCATATAACTGTGATTCTAACTCCCTGGGAAGCTGAGGCAAAGAGGGTCACAAGTTGGAGCACAGCCTGGTCATCTTAGTGAAAGAGACCCTGTCTTAAAATAAAAAATTAAAAAGGACTAGAAATGTAGCTCGGTGCAAAGGCTGTGGGTTCAATCCATAGAACTGCCAAAAAGAGAGAGAGAGAGAGAGAAAGAGAGAGAGAGAGAGAGAGAAAGAGAGAGAGAGAGAGAGAGAGAGAGAGAGAGAGAAATCTGGTGACAGGTCTGGCATTAGTACATCACAACAATGAACTGGAGCTCGTATGGGTCACTCCCCTTGGAAGAGACAT
The DNA here is from genome assembly GCA_004027455.1 of Hydrochoerus hydrochaeris. Classification (NCBI taxonomy): domain Eukaryota; kingdom Metazoa; phylum Chordata; class Mammalia; order Rodentia; family Hydrochaeridae; genus Hydrochoerus; species Hydrochoerus hydrochaeris. The sequence continues at coordinate 2,046 of PVLA01002708.1, forward strand.
GCATGCTCAAGTCGCAGTAGCTCCCCAGTCCATGTGGTACACGCTGTCTGTGCTATCTATGTGGACCTGTATGTGATACCTGCATTTGAACTCTCAGTCTATGTTGTTGCCTACCTGACCACTTCTCTCCATCTATTTATATGCTATAAATGAATATAAGCCATACTCGGTGGCTTATAAATAACACAAATTTATTTCTCTAGTTCTGAAGGTTAGAACTATAAGCCAAGCCACTGGCCAGTTCATGATTGTAGAGGCCCACTTCCTGTTTGTAGGCTGCCATCTTGTTCCCTAGCTCTCTGGAGTCTCTTACATGGACATTATTCCTCTCTCACAGGTCCCACCTAATGCCCTCAGACTGGGGATCATTTCTTCCTCTTTTCCTCTCTTCCCTTTTTTCTTTCCTTTCTTCCTTTCCTTTCCTTTCTTTTTTTTGTTTTCTGGGGTTTTTTCTGTACTGGGCACTGAATCCAGATCCTTTGTACTGAACTAAGTTTCCAGTCTACTTTTATTTATTTATTTTTTATTTTGAAACAAAGTCTCTCTAAATTGCTAAACTAACTGGGCATGGTGGTGCACTCCTTTGATCCCAGCACTTGAGAAGCTGAGACAGGAGGATCACCATGTATTCAAGGCCAGCCTGAGCTATATAATGAGTTCAAAACTAGCCTGAACTACATAGTGGGACCCTGTGTCAATAAATAAATAAATAAATAAATAAAACATAAAAATTGCTGAACTGCCTGTGATTCTAGCACTCTGGGAAGCTGAGACAGAAGAATCACTGCCAGGCTGGACTCCAACTAGTGCTACTCTGGTATCAGCCACCTAGATTGCTGGGATTACAGACCTGCACCCCCACCTTATGGTAGGATTTCTACATGTGAATTTTAGGGAAACACAAAAATTCAGTCTGAGGCACTGCTGTAGCAATTTGTGTTTATGGCTTCTTTTTGTTGTCATCTGTTTTTGTTTTTCCTTTGAAGCAGGCTCCAGCAATTCCCTTGTCTCAGGCTTCTAAATAGCTGGGACTTCCAGTATGTCCCACTGCATCTGGCTATGATTTCTTAAGACCAAAGAAAGAACCACACACCCTATGCAAGATTTGAGTAAGCCTCTTAGAGAGTAGATAAATTTGATTGATCCTCATGTACTTTTACATTTGAAGACATGGAAACAACAAATGTCAGAAGGAGCAAAACTGCTAACACCCTCATAGCCTGTGGAGCCTGGTGAGTTTACCTAGTCCTGGTCAGAGGAGGAGGCACTGGAAGAGGCCTGATTGAGAGCACCCAAGGAGGTAGGCTCCTGTAGACTGCAGGGCCTACAAAGATAGGGCAGGAGCCAGACACTGGGCCCAGGCCTGGAACTCGAGCACTCTGGGAAGCTGAGACAGGATCACAAATTCCAGGCCAGCCTGAGCAACTTAGCAAAAACTCAAAATAAAAGTAAAATAAAACTAAAAAGGACTGGGACTCTAATCTAATTTAATCTAATCTAATCTGACTGAGAAGGCCCTGGGTTCAATCCCTACTCCTGCCAAAATAGAAAACAAAGGTGGGGGGGGCCAGATAAGGTTAGGGAAAGGAGATGCATCTGTTGTTTTTTTGCTGTTGTGACCTTAGGACTACTTCCTGAACTTGCTTCAGTTTATCTAGAGAAAGTAAGGCTTGCTCTGCCCTGGCTTCATCACATGATGTTCATAGACCTAAATTGACTTCTTTTTCTTTCCATTTTAATTTTTTTCAAGTGGCGCTCCAGACCTCTGACTCAAGGGATCTTCCCATGTTAGACTCCCTGGTGGTTAGGACTCTAAATGTGCATCACCACACCTGGCTCAAAATATTCTTGATATTCATTAATATTCATTATAAAATTATGTATCATTTTTCACATTCAAAATTAAAGATGACAGAAGGCCGGGGATTTAGCTCAGTGGCTTAAGCACCTGCCTGGCAAGTGTGAGATCGTGAGTTCGATCCCCGGTACCAAAAAACAGAAAGAAAAAGAAAAGAAATTAAAGATGACTTTCCATCAGAACCAGCAAGGCGCAGCACTGCCAGAGGAGGACTCCAACGGGGGCTCCAAGGAACACAGCACATAGACAGAGTCTCTGTGTGTGTATAAAGCAGAAGGAGAATTAACCAGGCTGTAACCCAAGGAGTAACTTGCATGGGCGAGTCAGGGTAACCTCCTTCACCAAAGCTGATTCCCAGCATGTCTCCAGGTTCTGAGCTTCATATAGTTGCCCCCAACCTGCAATTGCTCTGCCTTGCCTCTCTGTCCTTTTTCCTGGTCCCACAAATATTCTTTCAACCCCCACCAAGTCTTCTACTCAAGATGTAAAAAATAATAAGAAATCAATCTCCCCTCTTTCTTTCAACTGTTTCTTCTCTTTTCTCCTCTTCTTCCTGATCTAATCCCTGCAGGAGAGAGTGTCAGAACTAGAAGACAAGGATGAGGTCAGTGACCATATACTCAGAGAGAGATCATGAGAAATGGATCCAACAGCACATAGACCTTAACGACCAGAAGAGCTTGGTGGGAACTTGTTCAACCTGAAAAGAAAACAACCTTCAAACCAGATTAATATACCTATCTTTCAAAATTGATGGAGAAATTAAGACCTTGCATGACAAATTGCATGTTAAGAAAGCAATACCACAAAAAATATTTGAGGATATCTTAGATAAAGAGAATGAAGTCACAATGCCAAAGGGCCCTAATGGTATAAATTATACAGCAAGCAGGGTCAGCAGTTAAACAAGAGGGAAAAATAAAGGAATCAACAACAGAAAACGAAAGCAATGACAAGAATAAGTCAATATCTTTTAGTAATAAAGCTCAATGTAAATGACCTCAGCTCCCCAGTCAAGGGAAACAGATTGGCAGATTGCATCAAAAAAATAAAACCTATGAATTTCCTGTAAATTAAAAGTAGATTTAATCTTTAAACTCATAGACTAAAAGTCAAAGGATGGAAAAACATTATACCTTGCAACAGGAGTCTGAAAGCAAGCAAAAGTAGCTATCCTATTCTCAGACAAAGTGGACTTCAAGTCAAAGCTAAATGAAAGAGACAAGGTCACTACATACTGGCAAATGGAATGATTCAACAGGAAGAGAGAATGATTGTAAATGTACATAAGCACCAAATACTACCACACCCAACTTCATAAAGCAAATACTGTGGGCATAAAAAAAGAGATAAACCTCAGAATAATCACAGTGGAAAACTCAATGCCTCACTGTCACAGAGACAGGTCAACTAGACAAAGAAATATCTGAACCATACCTTCCAGAAAATGAACTTAATAGATGTCTATACTATGTTCAACCCAACAACAGAATACAATGTGCATTCTTCTCAGCAATACATGAAACTTTCCCCAAACAGACCACATGATACTCCATGAAGTTTTCTTAAATAAATAAAAATCAAAATAACCCCATATATATTATCAGATTTTAGTACAATAAAACTAAAAATGAATGGCAAAAAGAAACCACAGACACTAAGTAAACACAGGGAGATTAAATAATACACTCTTAAATAATTAATGAGTCATGGAAGAAATCAAAGAAACAGTTCCTTGAGTCAAACAATAATGTCAGTACAACATACCAGAATCTATGGAACCCAATAAAAGCAGTCCTAAAGGGGAAGTTGATAACTGTGAATGTCCACATCACAAAAACAGAGTGATCACAATTAAGTAAAGTAATGATGAATCTCAGGATCCTACAAAAACAAGAACATTCCAAACCTAAAACTAGTACAGGAAATCTGTAAAGACAGAGCAGAAACTAATGAAATGGAGGCTAATTAAATATCACAAAGCATTTAAAAATCTAAGAGCTGGCTCTTCAAAAAGATATAAACAAAATAGGCAAGCTCTTAGCCAAACTGACCAAGAGAAGTAAACAAATGACCCAGATTAATGCAATTAGAATTGAAAAAGGTGAAATCACAATGGTGCTCCTGAAATCCAGGCCATCATAAGTAACTACTTCAAAATATATAATCCAGGCCAGGGATTTAGCTCAGTGGCATAAGTGCCTGCCTGGCAAGCTTGTGGTCATGAGTTCAAACTCTGGTACAAAAAAAAAATATATATATATATATATTTATATATATATATATATATATATATATATATATTCCAAAGCATCAGAGAATCTATAAGAAATGAACAGATTTCTCAACACACATGAATTAACAAAACTGAACCAAAAAATGGTAAATACCAGTCCAATAACAGGCAAAGAAATTGAAGTAGAAAAATAAAACAAAACAAAACAAAATTCTACCAACTAAAAAAAGTTCACTATCTGACAGAGTCACTGCTGAATTCTACAAGAGCATCAGGGAAGATCTATTGCCAATATTCTTCAAATGCTTCATTGAAATGGTAATGGAAGGGGTGCTGCTGAACTCATTCCTGAAAGCTAGCATTACCCTGATAACAAGTAGGGATATGGTTTGGTGGTACAGCACTTGGCTGGCATTATCCTGATTAAAAAAAAAAAAAAAAGCACACCAAAACTAAAGAAAAGAAAACTACAGACCAATCTCATTAATGAACATAAATGCAAAAATGCTCAAATAGAATACAATAAATCATTTAAAATATGTATCAGGATTAAGTTGGCTTCAACTCTGGAATGCTGGATGGTTGAATGTAAGTAAATCAATTAATATAATGTATCACATAGGCAAGGACAAAACTAACATTATCATCTCAATAGACAAAGAAAAAGCCTTAGATAAAATCCAACATTCATTTATGGTAAAAGTCTTGAAAGACAGGCATGAAAGGGTCTTATTTCTTGACCAGGCATGGTAGTGCACACCTGTAATCCTAGCACTTGGGAGGCTGAGGCAGGAGGATCATTTCAAGGTCAAGGCCAGCCTGAGCTCTGCATAGTGAGATCCTGTTTTAAAAAAAAAAAAAAAGAGAGAGCTCTTAACTCAATCTGATAAAGACCATTTATTACAAACCTCCTGCCAACATCATATTAAATGGGGGGGGGGCAAAACTTTTCCTCTAAAATTAGAAACAAGAAAGGTTGTTTACTCTCAACACTCCTGCTCAATATGATACTCAAAACCTTAACTAGAGAAATCAGGCAAGGGAAAGAAAGAAAAGGAATACATATAGGAAAAGAAAAGGTCAAACTATCCTTACTCACAAACCACATGACCCTTTACATAGAAGACCCAAAGAAATTCCATCAAAAGACTCTTAGAACTAATAAATGAGTTGAGAAAAATAGCAGAATACAAAATTAGCACACAAAAATCAATAACATTTCTGTAAACCAGCAATGAACACACTGAGAAAGACATCAAGAAAACCATTAATAATAGCATCAAAAAATTAAATATCTAGGAATTAGCCTAACCAAGGAAATAAAAGAACTTGTCAACGAAAACTGCAGTACTCTGAAAAAGGAGATCAAAGAAGACATCAGAAAGTGGAAAGATATCCCTGTTCCTGCATAGGCAGGGCCAATACTGTCAAAATGGCCATATTATTAAAACTGATACATAGATTTAATGCAGTCAATGAAAATACCATCAATGTTCTTCACAGAACTAGAAATAAATCTTAACATTTGAATGGAACTAGAAGAGACACAATGGGGAGAGCAATCCTCAGCAACAAGAGCAAAGCAGGAGCTACCGCGCAGTCGTGGACCTCGAGCTTCATCACAACTGGACCAAGATAGACACTGGGATCAAGAACAGAATAGAGGATGCAGAAGCTTCTCCAAGCACACTCAGCCAGCCAGTCCTTGGCAAATGGGCCAAAACACATGCTGGAGGAATGACAGCCTCTAACAAAGGGTGCTGGTAAAACCGGCTATCTGCAGACAGAAAATTTAGTCTATCTTATTAAACTAAAATAAACTAAAACATTAAAATAAAAAATGGATAAAAAATCTGAATGTTAAAACAGAAACAGTTAATCTGCAGGAAGATAAAATAGGTAAAACTTTTGAAGACAGAGACATAAGCAAGGAATTTCTAACAGAACCCCAATGACACAAGAAATAGAACCAAAAATCAGCAAATGGGACCATATCAAATTTAAAACCTTCTGCACAGCACAGGAAACCACCAATAGAGTCAAGAGACAAAGTGGGGGAAAAATTTGCCAGTTACTCCTCTGATAGAGGTCTAATATCTAAAACATATGAAGAATTCAAAAAAAATTAGACTACTAAAAGACTCAATACAAATGGATGATTAAAATGAATAGGTACTACTTACAAGAAGAAAGATAAATGGCCAATAAACATATGAAAAAAATGTTCAGCACCTTTGTTCATTAGAGAACAAACATAACACTGACATCCCGTCTTGCTCCAGAAAGGACAGCCAGCCTCAAGAAGGCAACACAACAACAAATGCTGGAGAGGCCACCGTGAAAAGGAAGCCCTTCTCCACTGCAGTGGAGTGGACTGGAACAACTGCTCTGCAGAGTAAGATGGAGGCTCCTCAAAAAACCAAAACCACAAGTTCCATTTGAACCAGCTATTGTCCTCCTAGGTATCTTTCTGAAAGAGTTAAAGACATCATACCACAGTGACCTATGTTTACAGCAGCACAACTCATAACAGGTAAATCTCAGAGGCAGCCTCAACACCCATCAATAGATGGAAGGATAAATATGGAAGGAATAGAGCTCCAACCATGGAGGGACTCAGGGTGTAGCACACAAAGGCAGTTTGCCCGCCCTCTCAGTAGGGGCCCCTGGCCTGAGCTGGGAGAAGATCTAGCAGCCCCAGAGCTCCGACCATGGAGGGACTCAAGGCGCAGCACAGAAAGGCAATTTGCCCGCCCTCTTGGTAAGCACCCCTGGCATGAGGCAGGAGAAGAATCACTCAGCAGCTCCCATGAGCCTACTGGTGCACGGGCTGAGAGTCAAACTCCCCCCACCTTAACAAGTGAGAGTCAGAGATCTATACATCTCTTGAGAGGTTGACCATATGCAATGTAGTAAATAGGGGGGATTTTCTTCTACCATCTCTTTGAAGGCAAATATTGTTATCACTGTTTTGCTTTGTTCTGATTAATAGTATTGCTCTATTCAATGTTCTGTTTTAATAAGTTCTAGAATGTCCTGTGTTTCCTTTGATTTGTATATACCTGATTGAAAGAACAACTGTTGTGAAGATAACGGGATATACTATGGTATATATTACTGTTATACCAGTAACCTGTTGAGGGTTTCTGTACCAATTTCGCTGCACTCTCATTTGGCTTTGTTCCAACTTGTCCTGTTGTATTTTGCTATCTTCAAAATAATAAAGAATTAAAATAAAAAAATTTAAAAAAGAAAATATGGTATATACACACAACGGAGTACTATTCAGTCATAAAGAATGATCAATCTGAGTCATTTGTAGGAAAATGGGTACAACTTGAGACCATGATGTTAAGTGAAATAAATCAGACACAAAGGTTAGATATTGTATGATTTCTTGTATATGTGAAACCCTAAGAGAGACCCTAAAGAGAAAAATAAAAGACAGATGATAGGAAACAGGGAGGTAGTCTTTTTGTAGATGATAAGGGATCTAGAGAGGAGGGAGAGAAAGGGGAAGTAAAGAGAATGCAGATGTGCTACTTCCGTGAACCAGCTCCCAGGGGGAAGGCGTACATTACAAATCCTAAACATGTACCAGTAAGAAATAACATGAAGCATTACTCTAACAAAAACAAATACAATTTGTTTTTTAAAAAACAGGACTCTTAGCCAGGTTGGGTGGTGCACCCCTGTAATCCCAGCACTCTGGAGGCTGAGGCAAGAGGATCACCGAGCATTCAAGGCCAACCTCGGCTACATAGTAAGTTCAAGGACAGCCTGTTCTCCAAAGCAAGACCTTGCTTCAAAAAAACAAAAATATTTATTATTATATTATGATAATTATAGAAGACTCCCAAATTCCCATTACTGAAATCTAAAATAGATTAACAATGTGGGAAACATTCTTCAATCTTTTTTTCAAATATTCCTAAAATAATGACACTGAAACTTACAAATGATATTTTCCAAATTTGGTAAGAAGACATGAAAGGTGGAGGAGGCCTAGCTGCAGACCTGGACCGCCAAGGCTGAAGCGTCAGGGCCCTCCGCGCCCCCTGCGGGTCAGGGGAGGTAGCACACAACGCTGGCTGGGCTCCAGGCTCTCAAAACTGTTCAGTCAGCCTTGCTAAGGAAAAGAATGACTTTTTTTTTTCTGTCTAGAGATTAAGTGATGAAAGTGTTATGGCCTGGGGACCAAGGGTCTGAACCTAAAAGGTCTGGCTGGAGTTGTGTCAGGAAGTCAAATATTCATACTCACTGTGCTACAGTTAGTGCAACTGTTGTTCCCTGAATTTCGTGACACTGTTTTGTTTTTGTTTTTGTTTTTTACACCTACAGCTCGTGTTTTCTTTTATCACTCCAGGTAAACATTCATTCTTCTGCTGGATTTTTTTTATCATTCCAGCTAAACATTCATTCTTCTGCTGGATTTCCAGCTCTTTTTTGTAAAGGCCGCCTGTTCTTTCCTCAGTCCCTTCGTCATGTGAGCCCTTGGCCCCTACAGCGTTAGCTGAGCCTTAGCTGGGCTGTTCTAAGGCTGACTGGGAAACAGCAGAGGAACAGGCAAAAAGGCCTCTCTGCCTGCATGGTCGCACCACTACCTGGCCCTGTGGTCCAGTGCCACTCTCAGGCAGGTTTCCTTCACCTGAGTATGTATGCTTCTGAGCTGCCTGGTGACCTTGCTAAAAACTGACCAAGGTTCCCTGAGCAACAGGAGCTAAGGCTAGAGAGTGCTGCTTTCCACTTCCTTATGCTGCTACAGTGAGCAGGAACACTGAAACGAAAACCTGGATGTGGAGGCAGACTTATTTACCACAACAGGCACTGTTTGGGATCATTCCCAAAACATCAGGCTCTGATCTTGAGTGGTCTAGGGCTTATATAGGATAAGCAAGCAGTAAGTAGACAGACAGAATATCTTGTCACTTAGGGATTGGTCCTTATAATATGTATCAGAGTGACCAGTTATGCATCACAGTGACCAGCCGTTTTTAGGAGACAGAAGCAACCAGAACTGCAACAGGAATTGTCACCTGGGGCTAACTAAGACACTGAAGTATACTGGCTGGGGAGGAGGGCATCTTTTACTACAGTGCAGTATCTGGCATCCTCCAGACAGTCTCCCCAAAAGTAGAAACACATCAGGAACACTAGCAAGTACAAACTGCTTTGGTTTGGAGTTTGCTTGTTTGTTTTTCTGTAGTGTAGGCTGGTCTTGAACTCATTATTCAGCCCAGGCTGCCCTCAAACTCTTGGCCATCCTCTTGCCTCAGCCTCTGGAGTGCTGGGACTACAGGCATGTACCATCACGGCTGGCCTAGTGTGAACAAGTAGAAAGCATAGAAACTGGGTTCCCTGATGCTGATAAGATGACCAGAAGGGAAAGGTGGGACTGCTTAGAGTAGTTTGGGGAGGTGCATGGCTCTACCATCGTTTTTAAGGCTTAGCTGAAATCTACATGTAACAAGACAGCTAAGGTGCAACTAAACAGAGGTGTCTAGAGAGCTAAACCAAGGAAGCCAGAGATGGCATTTGGGCCCAATTCAGCTGTGCTAACAGGCTCAGCTCAGTCCCTGCTCGCTTATGCTTGTTAAATGACAAAAGGACTGAATTAACCTGTTTATACCCCGGTCTGTGTCATGTAATCCTTATAATAGCTGTCTGAGATAAGTATCATTCTCTCTCTCTCTCTCTCTCTCTCTCTCTCTCTCTCTCTCTCTCTGTGTGTGTGTGTGTGTGTGTGTGTGTTGCTAGGGATTGAATCCATGGCCTTCACATTCAGCTACATCCCCAGTCTGTTCTTATTTTTTATTTTGAGGTGGGATCTCTCTAAAGTGCTAAATTGCTCAGGGTGGACTCAAGTTTGTGACCCTCCTACCTCAGCCTCCAGAGTGCTGGGAGTTACAGCACTCCAGGCTACACTGTCTCCATTTTAAAATCATGAAACTAAATCATGGAGGTTAAGCAACATATTCAGGGTCACACTCTGGCCAAGAAGAAGTAGAGGGGAGGAACCTGGGTGTGTGATGACTCCAGGCCACACTGGGCTGATCTTGAAGGTCCTCCTTGCCCCGCCTCCAGCACCACCCATGCCCAGGGGTCCTGCACACTTGGGTGGAACACACACAGCCATTCCCCTGAGGGTCATGGCCAGAGGAGCGAAGCCAGAGCTGCTGGTGGTTGCTTTGATAGCCTCTCGGTGCCCTGCACTCTGCTGCTACTAAGCCTGAGCTGTGTGGTCCTTGCTCCCCTCTGGAAAGCTGACCATGCTGCTCCTCAAAGGCTGCATCCAGTAGGGCCAGGGTCCCAGGGCAGTCACTCTGGAATCCCACCCGGGCCTGTGGGATCTCCCAGAATATTACTAGTGGCCACGCACTGCACTTCATGTCATTTATTTCTCAATGATCTTGAAATAGGCATCATGACCTCTTCTTACAGAAGAGAAGACACAGGGTCAGGGTCATCGATAGCAATAGAACATTGCTTAACAGAGAGGTGAGGCGATTGCACAACTTTAGAGATAGCTCCATCATTCTTCAAGCTGTGTGATTGTGTGCATAACCTCTCATGTCTCTACATTTTTCTGTATTTGCAAAATACAGCAAATACCGATACTACCCAACCCCAGCATTGTTATAAGGATTAACAATGCTTAACACACATAGTTGTACTTAGAAGAGTGACTGACACAACAAATGTCTATAAATGCTAGCTATTTTATTATTCCTATTTTATAGAACCAACCCAAAGTCCCGAGCCATCAAGGGGCTGGGAAAGATCCTGCCACCCAATCCTCCAAACATGATCAGAACCCACCCACATCTGAGCTGCTGTAGGTAAAGCCACAGCAGGAGCCCTGTGCTCAAAGGGAAAAAAGCATTCCTCCTATCTCTGGAAAGCATCAAGACCATGGAAGACGAAATCTATCTGCGAGTTTACTGAAAAGAACATGATGGTTCTAGAAAATTTTTCCAATATATAAAAGTATAAAGAAAAGATGCAGAATTTTGCTAGTAGGGAGGTTTACAAAGTATGTTCTACAGTGTAATACTATTTTCCCATGAGGCGCTTTCCTGGACTTGCCCAGTAGAGGGCGCGGTTTGAGAAACAAAGCTGTACTCCCCTTTGCCAGGGGAGGACAGGATTTTAATTTAGTCCCTAGGGTAGGGTGCAGAGAGCTCTCAAAAGTATACCAAGAGGTAGGCACAAAATACAGACAGTCTTGGGTATCCACCAGTAAGGGACAAATGCCATGCATTATGGTACATCCACGCAGTGGAGTTCCAGTAGATGTTAGTAAGAGGCCCCAAAATAGAAAGAGTTCAAAAATACATTGCTATGTTACAGAAACAGAAATCCTTAGTCAGATACTGGCACACAGCCTACAGTGAATCGTCAAAAATATCATACAGCATGACCAACTATGCTTTGCCCCAGGGATGCAAGGATGGTTCAACATTTGTAGCTCAGTAATGTAATATATCATATAAGCAAAAGCAAGAACAAAACTCACATGATCGTCTCAGCAGCCACACACAAAAAAAGCATTTGACTTTATCCAACATCCACTCATGATTTAAAAAAAAAACACGAAGGAATCAAGTACAAAGTCACTGTGTCATTTTGTAAGATGTAGGTTCTGTGCTCGAATTGGTACAAATAGTGTTTCCATCTGCACAGTGGTCCAGGGGGACTGAGGCAGTGGGCATGCTGTGTCCAGACTAACACACAGAAAGACAGGGCAGCTGGGGAGATCTGGCGGGGGTAGGGGAGCTCAGAGCAGCTGAGGAAGTGGAAGCTGTGTCTTAAGCCTCCGAGCAGTAGGGAGTCCTGACACTCGACACACATTGTGTGTGCAGGCCCAGCTCAGGGCCAGGGCGCTGGCTTCTCAGGTGCCAGACAGTAGGATTCTGGCTGCCAGACATGAAGGTGATAATCGAATAAAGCCCTAATTGTGAAGGACATTGTAATGACCTCAGGAGTGCAGCCTGCCGCACCCTCCCCCAGGCGGATACCTGTGTGACTGCACACATCTTTTATTTTAAAAAATAAAAGTACAAACAGCATGCTTTTTCTTTATGAAGATGAGACCTCACGGTGTTGCCCAGGCTGGCCCTGAATGCCAGGCTGGGGCACGGATCCTCCTTTCTCAGCTTCTGCAGTGGCTGGGACTCCAGGTTCAAGGGCCTGGCTGCTAAAAGCAACATTTTATGTAGCTCAGGCTGGCTTCCAACTCACAGCGACCCTCCCTCCTGCTGTAACTTCCTGAGTGCTGGGGTAGTGGCTGCGCCAGCACCACACTTGCCCTGACATTTTGAAAAGTTTTCTGGGCCACAGGGCTCAAGGGCCTAAAAGATAGGAGTCTTGAAGAACAACGACAGGGACAAGGCGATAGGCACATCTTGCTATTTTTGTACATTATGAATTTTATTTATTAATTTTTAAGATTAATATTAATGATAGCTGATTTGTCTCAGTATGTATGCGTTTCTTTTATTTTTTTGTCTTTTTGAGATAAGATCTTGCTATGTAGTTCAGGCTGGCCTTGAGATCACTTTGTAGGCCAGGTTGGTCTCACACTTGCAAGAACCCTCATGCCTCAGCCTCCCAAGTGCTGGGATTTTAGGAGTGCACCACCTTGCCCAGCTTTTATTTCTAAGAACATAAAATACATATTCTGTAACAAAACAGTAATTAAGTTAGTCATATAAATTCTAATAACAATCATGAATAAAAGAACCTTTATTTTTTAATTTTTTCTAACATTTAATCTTCAATTAATCACCAAATAACAAACTCTTGTGGTTAAAAAAAAACTGGGGGGTCGGGGATTTAGCTCAGTGGCATGGTCGTGAGTTCAATCCCCAGTACCAAAAATTAAAAAAAATTTTTTTCCATGGCCCTGGAGGAAAATTGTCAGGGTGGAAAGATAAGTCTCCTCCTCCCTCTCAGTTTCCTTTCCCTCCTGACAGTTGTCCATGCAGATGTAAATGTAACAGGTACAGAGAACATGATTCCTCTTTAAAAATATACAAATGAGATCAATCAGAGGAAGGGACCAAAATGGCAGAGCAGTAAGCAGCAGAGACAACAGCCTCTCTGACAGTCACCCTCCAGACACTGGAATACAGCAGTATGGGGAAAACATGAAGGAAGGAAGTGGGTCCCTAGACCCAGGAAGAATCTGAAGTGTGAATTGAAGCCCACAGAGAAAATGAAAAGAGAAACTCCAAAGAAGAAGGAGGTAGCCAGTGGCACCACTCCTTGAGATAAACTCACTGCATGAGAGGAGTGGCTCAAATCTGCAGACCCAGGGACACAGTGATGGTGGCAACCCTGGAGGCCTCTGCAGAGGGAAATGGTAGTGGAGGGGAACAGCAGATGTGAGGGACTGCATTGGCTGGTGTTGAGTGCAGAGGACTTAGTCTTCCCACAGAAGAGAGCAATTGGCCAGGAGCCATCTTGGAGGGGGGCTAGCTAAGCCCAGAACCCAGAATTGCTGCCAGCTCCACCTAGCAGCTTCCCAGCTGGGCTCAGATCTGCTGAAAATGCTTGGACAGCAGCAAGCACTGTGTCTGGTCTTAGGGCAGACCTAATGAGATTATCCACTACCCTGCTGAAAAGCAACTGCTGGCTTGCTGGGATAAATTAGCACAATTTGGGACTCTGTCTCCACTGGTTGTCTACTAGTGAAATCAGAGAAAACCCTGGGAGTGGACTTGTTCCTTCTTTTTCTTTCTTTTACTTTTTCTTTTTTTTCTCTCTCCTTCATTGTTTGATCTTAGAGGTCATTCCTAGCCTCTTTGTGGTTCTAGTTCTGTTCTGTTCTTCCTTTTATCTCTTCCACCTCTCTTCTTCAGTCTTCTGTACCAGTTTCCCCAAGTTGGCCTGACCCACCTTTGTCTTCTGACCTTGCTTCTAATCTCTTCCTCTTCTTCCACTTCTCTGTTTTCTCCTTAACCCATTTTAAATTCTAATCCTAAAGAACAAAATGGACTTGTACATTGCATATAATTTTCTGGGGTTTTTTTAGATTTTGTTATATAATCGCAAATCTAAGCCAGGTGTGGTGGTACACACCTGTAGTCCCAGCACTTGGGAGGCTGAGGCAGGAGGGTCATTGTGAGTTTGAGACCAGCCTGGGTTACAAAGTGAGCTCAAGGCCAGCCTGAACTCCATAGCAAGACCCTGTCTCAAAAAGACAAAAATCATCATCATCATCATCATCATCATCACAAATCTAGTTCATATAGTTAAAAGTGGTAAATTAAGGGTTAACTCTGTTTGTCATTTGCTAGGACACGTTTGATGTTATCGGTGCCACTATAGCCAAAATTGACATAATTGTTCTAAGCAGTTGTTCATTCTGGTATTCCATGACTGAGATTGACTCAGAGTCACAGAAAATACTGTGGCACAATGCCAAAGAACCAGGGACTGGGCCAAACAAGCAATAATTTCTCATCTCCAACAAACTGAAGAGGCAAGATCTTCCAACAGATTCAAACCCAAAAAACCAGCTACACCTGGAAAATACTTCAGAGAAGTAGCCATCATCTAGGGATCCTAAATACTAGCAAAAAGGAACCACCCTAGGGAACTTACAAGCATCACCTCAGCAATTAAACGAGAGAAAGAAAGAAAGAAAGAAAGAAAGAAAGAAGGAAAGAAAGTTAAACAAAATGCAATCTCAGATATCAAGTTCATCAAAGGCAAATCTGGGGGCAATGAGGTGGGACAATCAGAAAGCCTCCCACTCGGCCTCCCTCGAGTGGTAACAACAAAGCAACTGAATGAAGCTCTGGAAAAAATGACATCAGAAATAATCTCTCAGATAAAGACCATGTTTAGCAATGCTAGAGCAGATAAGGACAAAAAATAGATGAGCTTAAGAAAATTATGGAAGCTTAGCATATGAAAGAAATGGAATCCATAAAGCAGATTCAAGCAGATATCCAGAAGAATAAAAACTCCACTGAAAGTATTCAAAGCAGATTAGGCCAATGTGAGGACAGGCTCTCAGATATTGAAGACAGGCTTGCAGTTAGTGACCAAGAAAAGAAAGATTTCTCCAACATAGCAAGGGACTATGAGAAATCAACCCAGCAGCTGCTAGATGAGACAAAGAAAAATAATTTAAGATTAATTAAAGTCAGTTAAAAAGCAGGAGATACCACAAATGAAATTTAAAAAAAATATTCACAGACATCAGGACTTTTCTGGTAGAGAAAATGAATTGGACATGCAGATAAGTGAGGCATATAAAACTCCACTAGTCATGATAAAAAAAAATACTCTACAGCCAGGCACATCATTGTCAAGATTCCAGAAATTCGACACAAGAATAGAATCTTAAAACTTGTTAGAAAAGAAACAAATTGTGTACAAAGGAAAGCCCATCAGAATCACAGCTGACTTCTCAGTACAAACTCTCAAGTCAAGGAGAGCTTGGAGTGAAGTAATATAAGCTCAAAAGGAAAACAACTTTCAACCCGATGGATGTATTCCACAAAACTATCTTTCAAAGCTGATGGAGAAATAAGATACTTTCATGACAAAGAACATCTAAGGAAACATAACCATCAAAACAGCACTCCAAAATGTTTTGGAGGACATCTTAAAAAGAGATTTAATGACTATAGCTCCATGAACCCCAATAGAAGGAATTCAGCAGGCAAGACAAACAATTAGACAGAGAGGAGAAAACAAAGTTGGGGGAATCAACAACAGGAACATAATATGAGAAAGGTAAGTCAATACCTATCAGTTATAACCATCAGTGTTCATGGTCTCAATTCACCAATCAAAAGACACAGACTGGCAAAATGGGTCAAGAAGCAAGATCCAACAATATACTGCTTACAAGAAACACATTTAATTCAAAAAGAAATTCATAGACTGAAAATCAAAGGATGGAAAACAGTACTCCATGCAACAGGAACCCAGAAAAAAGCAGGGGTAGCTATTCTGTTTGCAGACAAAATGAATTTCAAGTCAAGACTGATTAAGAGAGATAAAGAAGGTCACTACATCCTCATAAAGGGAATAATCCAAGGGGAAGAGATAACAATCATAAATATATATGCAACAAAAACCAGTGCACCCAACTACATAAAACAATTAGTAATGGACATGAAAAATCAAATAAGCCCTAATATGATTGTATTGGAAGATGTCAATACTCCACTGTCACAAAAGACAGATCAACTAGACAAAAAATTAACAATGAAATATTAGAACAGAACTGAAGTTTCGAACAAATGGACTTAGTAGATGTCTATAGAGTGTTCCACCCCACAACATCAGAATATACATTCTTATTAGCTGCACATGGGACATTCTCCAAAATAGACCACATACTGGCCCACAGAACATGCTTAAGTAAATGCAAAGGAATTCAAATTATCCTATGCATACAATCAGACCACAGTGCAATGAAATTGGAAATTTATGACAAAAGAAACCACAAGAACTTCATGAACACATGGAAATTAAATAGAACCCTGCTGAACAACCAATGGTCACAGATGAAATTAAAGAAGAATTTAGACAATTTTTACAGTTGAATAACAGTACAACATACTGGAATGTACAGGACACAATGAGATCAGTTTTAAGTGAAAAATGTGTAGCAGTAAATACCAATATCAGGAAAACAGAGCAAATGCATATACACAACCTAATGGTGAACTTTGAACTTCTGGAAAAAGAAGAACAGGCTAATCCAAAAGCTCATACAAGGGAGAAAATTATAAAGATCAGAAATTAATGCATTGGAGACTAAAAAAAAAAAATCAAAGAATCAATGAATCAGAGTTGGTTCTGTGAAAGATTAAATAAAATTGACAAACCCTTACCCAACCTTATTTAAAAAAGGAAGCAAAAGACTCAAATCCATGCAATTAGGAATTAGGAATGAAAAGGGTGAAATCACAACAGGCCCTGCAGAAATTCAGATGATTATCTATACCTTCTTTGAAAACCTGTATCCTTTTTTTTGGAAAACTTATATTGTAATAAAATGGAAAATACAGAAGAAATGGACAGATTCCTAGATACTTATGAATTACTAAAGCTGAATCAAGAAGTTATAAAAATTCTAAATAACCCAATATCAATAAATGAAATTGAAGATGTCATTAAAAACCTATAAACAAAAAACCCCAGGCCCTGACAGATTCACTACTGAATTCTACAAGAAATTTAGAGAAGACCTAACACCACTACTTCTCAGACTCTTTAATGAACTTGAAAGGGAAGTGATATTTCCAAATTCATTCATGGAAACAAGCATTACCTTGATATCAAAACCAGAGAAGGACTCAACTAAGAAAGAGAATTGCAAGCCAATATCCCTAATAAACATAGATGCAAAAGTTCTCAATAAGATATGTAGAAGACAATGTGGACACCCCTTCTTGAATGTAGAACAATTGCTGCAACATTAGTTAAATCAAAGTCTTATTTCCATATACTGATATGTATTTCTTTCTCTCATCAACTGGCTCTAAGCAATGCAAATAAGTAATCTTTAAAATCATTCTGACAGTCTCCTGTTTCCTCTTATGGTGCTCTCTGTAGAGCGAGATAGCAGAGCCACACAGCTCCTGGAATGTTAACTGGGTATGAGTCTCTAAGAAGAGGCTATGAGTCCCCAGAGTACAAAAGTTTACATACCAGATACTGAAGCAGCAGCCTCCTAAATTCTTTCATATACTAGCCAATCAAGTTAGGCAGACTGGTCTTTCTACTTATCTCCTTGCATATTGCAAAGATACTTTTCTCTCCTCCTGGCTAGCCAGCTCAAGTTACTCCCGTCCTCACTGTCACTCATTCTTGAGCCACTCTCTAATTTGCAAGATAATAAATTCTGGGAGAGGGTGGTGAGCAGTTTAGGCTGTGCTGGGCACAATGGAGCTCGAGGCCATGAGCAGATGCACCAGCCCCGTCAACTTGATGTGGTGCTCCTGGCCATTGGCATGTTCTTCACCGCCTGGTTCTTCATCTATGAAGTCACCTCCACCAAGTACACACAGGACATCTACAAAGAGCTCCTCATTTCCCTGGTGGCCTTGTTCTTTATGGGCTTTGGTGTCCTCTATCCTCCTACTCTGGGTTGGCATCTATGTCTGAGTCCCTGGGGTACCCCAGGCGGCTTCACTGAATCCTTGCTTTTGTAAATTAATTTTTTCACTGTTGTTAGAAGTGCCCCACCTGCTGTTCACAATAAAGGCAGATGCATGACAGTCCTGTTGAAAAAAATAAAATAAAATAAAATAAAAAATAAAAATAAAAAAATAAATTCTGGGAGAGGCCTTGGATTAGGCCTTTGTCCACCCATCCTCTCATGGATTGAGCCTAGTGTCCCTTGGCTGCCCTTAACTTTGAATATGTCTTAGTGTCTTTACTCTCACCATGCATTGCATTGGAGGTGGTAGATTAGAATTAATTTACCAAGATTGCAATAATGTCTCAATTGGGTTACAAATATAACTTGTTGGGTTGTGAGGAATACTGGAAAAGGTATTACAGTACTTGGATTACAATATTCATTATTTGGGATTACAATAAAAATACTGGCAAACAGAATTCGGCAAATCATCAAGAAGATTATATACCATGATCAAGTGAGATTCACTCCAGGAATACAGGGATGATTCAACATTTGTAAATCAATAAATGAAATACATCACATTAATAGACCCAAGGACAAAAATCATATGATCATCTCAATAGATGCAGGAAAAGCTTTTCACGAAATTCAGCACTCATTCATGATTAAAAAAAAAAAAACCTACAGAAAATTAGAATAGTCTTTATCTCAATCTGGTAAAAGTCATCTATGAGAAACCAACAGCCAACATCATATTAAATGGACAAAAACTGAAAGCTTCCTCTCTAAAATCAGGAACAAGACAAGGATGCCCACTGTCTCCACTCTTATTCAACATAGTCCTCAAAAACTTTAGCCAGAGCAATTAAACAAGAGACAGAAATAAAAGGAATAATGATAACAAAGGAAGAAGTTAAACTATCAGGCTGGGGATTTAGCTCAGGGGTGTAAGTGCCTGTTTGTAAGCGCCTGCCTGGCAAGCACAAGGTCAAGCACGGTATTAAAAAAAAAAAAAATTAAACTATCATTATTTGCAGATGATTTTTTTTGTTTTTATCTTTTTTTTCTTTTTGAGACAGGGTCTTTATGTAGTTCAGGCTTACCTCAAGCTCACTTTGTAACATAGGCTGGTCTCAAACTTGCACAGATCCTCCTGCCTCAGCCTCCCAAGTGCTGGGATTATGGTGTGAGCCACCATGCCTGGCTTGCAGATGATGTTACTCTACATAGAAGACCCCAAAAACTCCACTAAAAAACTGGTTGATTTAATAAGCAAATTCAGTAATATAGTTGGTTGGTTACAAAGTCAACACTCGAAAATCAATAGTCTTCCTGTACATGAATAACAAACTCACTGAGAGAGAAATCAGAGAAAGAAACACTACCTTTCCCAATAGCATCCAAAAAAATGAAATACCTAGGTATCAATCTAACAAAGGATGTAAAAGACTTCTATCTTGAGAACTACAATACTCTGAAAAAGGAGATTGAAGAGGATATCAGAAAATGGAGAAACATCCCATGCTCTTGGGTAGGAAGAACCAATATAATGACAATGGCCATACTTTCAAAACTATTATACAATCAAAATTCTACAGCATATCTCACAGAATTACAGAAAAAAGTCCTAAAATTCATCTGGGACCAGAAGAGACCTAGAATAGCAATGCCAATCCTGGGCAACAAAGACAAGACAAGGGACATCACAATCCCTGACTTGAAACTATACTATAAAGCCACTGTGATAAAAACAGTGAGGTACTGGCACAAAAACGGACCCAAAGACCAGTGGAACAGATCAGAAGATGTAGGAACAACTCCACCTTATCTAAGCCACCTTATCTTTGACCAAGGTATCAAACACATCCACTGGAAGAAAGATAATCTCTTTAATAAATGGTGCTGGAAAAACTGGCTCTACGCATGCTGAAGATTAAAATTGGACCCATATCTTTCACCATGCACTAAGCTAAAATCAGAATGGATCAAAGATCTTAATATTAAAACAGAAACATTAAATCTGCTGGAAGATAGAGTGGGTAAAACTCTTGAAGACATTGGTGTAGGCAAAGACTTTATGAACAAAACCCCAATTGCACAGGAACTATCACAAAGAATCAACCACTGGGATCTCATCCTATTTAAAAGCTTTTAAATAGCAAGAGAAACCATCAACAGAGTGAAGAGACAACCCACAATGTGGGATAAAATGTTTGCCAACTGTACCTCAGACAAAGGATTACTATTGAGAACATATGGAGAACTAAAAAAAACAACAACAAAAAAATCAGTCCTCCAAGATTTAAAGGCCCATTCCAAAAATGGGCTTCTGAGATAAATACACACTTCTCAGATGAAGAAATACAAACAGCAAATAATTGTGTGAAAAAATGCTCAACATCGCTGGTCATTCAAGAGATGAAAATTAAAACAACACTGAGCCAGGGATGGTGGCACATACCTGTAAATAATCCCAGTACTTGAGAGGCTGAGGTCGAAGGATCATTGTGAGTTCAAGGCCAGCCTGGACTACAAAGTGAGCTAAAAGCCAGCCTAAATTGCATAGTGAGACCCTGACTCAAAAAGACTAAGTCAATCAATAAATAATAAATTAAACAACACTGAGATTCCACCTCACCCCAGAAAGAATGGCTATTATCATGAAATCAACCAATAAAAAATGTTGGAGGGTTTGTGGAGAAAAAAGAACCCTTTTTCACTGTTGGTGTCAGATTAGATTAGTGCAGTCACTGTGGAAATCAGTGTGGAGATTCCTGAAAAAACTAGGACTAGAGGTTTCATTTGACCCAGCTAGTGTCCTTCTGGGTATCTTCTCAAATACTTAAAAACATCATGCCACAGCAATATATGCACACCCATGTTTATAGCAGCACGATTTGTAATAGCTAGATCTTGGAAACAACCTATATACCCAGTGACAGAGGAATGGATAAAAAGATGGTATTTTTATACAATGGAGTACTACTCATCCATAAAGAAGGATAAACTGGAGACTTTTATAGGTAAATGGATGTAACTTGGGAACATACTCATAAGTGAAATAAATAAGACACACATGTGTAAACATCATATCATCTCACTAGTGTGAGAAGCTGAAACAATATATGTCTATGTTTTATGGTTTGTGTTTAAATGTCCTCCCAAAGGATACTCAAGTGGTCACAAGGGCTGGCCTTTTGAAGGTAGCTGAGTTTAGTGTTTGTGATTGGTTTGTTGTCTAGCACTGGAATTGGTGGTATGAGTGCTTACACCTGCCCAGGTGTCAAGTATTTTGTCTCAGCAATGAAAGTGTGCCTTGGTTATTTTTCTCTATTTGCTGGAACAAAATTACCTGGCACCCAAAATGAAGGAAGGAAAGGTTTATTTAGCTCACAGTTTGTGGAGGTTTCAGTCCATAATCAGCTGGCTCAAGGCAGGGTGGCATGGCAGAGGAGCAACACTTCAAGGCTGCAGCCAGCAAAAGCAGCAGGAACAAAAGGGGAGAGAGTAAGCCTCTTCTCCTCCCCTATACTGCACATAGGCCACACACCCCACCATAGTGGGTGTAGCACTCACAAAATATCTATGCCCTCCTCTTGCAAGGGACAAGGATATTTACAAAGTAAGGACCCTGGCTCTGTGCTGAGTCTCTCAGTTAAACTTCTAAGCTTCTCAAGTTGACACGATGTATCAGCCATAACAATATGTATGTATATGTATATAAGAAGATAGTTAAGATAGTTACACTACTGATTTCTCTGAGTTCACTGAAGAGAAAGATTTGAGCTGGTACTGTTTGGACAATTGAATGCAGTTTTTTTTTTTTTTTTGGGTACCGGGTATTGAACTCAACCACGTGCTTGCCAGGCAGGTGCTTATGCCGCTGAGCTAAATCCCCAGCCCCAAGTGAATGCAGATGTCTTGTGCTCTGAATGAATCATCTGGGGACAATGCACAATGTGTACAGCATTCTTGCCTCTGACTGACGTACTTTAAATTTTTAATTTTTTTCTTTTCTCTTTGAAATAAAATGAATACACACACACACAAATGACCTCTCAGTAACCTGTTTGCTTGTTTCACTTCATGGTATCTTGAGGGACTTCTTTCCAGGATAGGATAGTCAGAGCCCCCTTTTGGTTGAGTCTGTATGCCCTTGGAAGTCACAGAGCCAAGGGTAAATCACCGTCGAGCAGGCGTCCTCCAGACCCAGGTGGGGACACAGCAGAAAGATGCAGGGACCCACATGTATGGGATCTTGGGGGTACACTTGGGACAGGGAGGGGGCCAGTCCCCCAAAGGCAGCTGTCCTGTGGCATTTGTGAAAGCAAGATAAAGAAATCTCATTCTGAACCATCTTGAGAGTCCCAGAGACCCCACAATAGGATTATGGGTGAGACAGCACTGGACCCCAAATATAGTGGGGCAGGGAGCGGGGTGAATGGAAAATGGTGAAGAGAAAACTTTCAGGGTCAGGGGATTCTGGCTAAATCAAGCTAACAGTTTTCTTGCTGGAGCAGCTAGGGTGATAAACATCACCTAGGGGTGGTGACAAGAACTAGGTCAGGTATGAGGAGAGGTTTGCGCTACACTGACTCAGCAGGTGCTTTCTCAGGCAAGCGTGCACCAGGCCTAGGAGAAGGTTCTCGGAAGCTGAGTAGTTTAGCCACTCAAAGACTCATGGTCAGTAATTATGCCTTCTCCTTGTGCTAGCTGCCCAGGGTTCGAGTCATGGAATTGGAAGGAACCCAGCAGGCTGGTGCCAGTGCTATACAGGGAGAGCACTAAGGAGCTGAATTGGCCAATGCACTGCCAGCTGGCAGAAAAGCTGGTGTCCCAGCCACAGTGGATCCTAGGTCTGCTCAGCGGTATCCGGCCCTCCCCTGCCTCACACCCACTGGGCATGGAAAGCCACATTCTCCTGGTCTCACATGTGTCATGGCAGGACCCATGTTAGGATGCACTCAGCAATCAGGAAGAGCTTTGGAGACTGCTCTGCTCACAGTAAGGACCAGAGAGGGGCAGCAAGTCACCTGACTAAGCAGCTGTTGTGCGGAGTAAATCAGTCCAACGGATTGATTTTTCTTTCTGGTATCAGGAATCAAACTCAGGACCTTGTGCTTGCAAGGCAGGTGCTGTGCTGCTGAGTTATATCCCAAAAGACTGATTTTTAAAATAATGTCTATTTCCCCCCAATTTGATGAGTGCATCAACTTATAATCTCAGTTTCTAAAAATAAGCAGTTAGTAATTTGGAAGCTCTCTTTTCAGAAATTTTTCTGTGTACAGTACATGTATGTATCTTTTAAGAAAATAGTTTCATATGGTTTTGTTATGTGGATTGCTTTTGCCACTCAGAAAAGATACTGTTTTCCCAATTCTTGAGAACTTACAATGCCCCCTAGAGCTTGTTTAGCATTCTGCTTTAAGATGCATCCTGATTCACCCCTCCAGTCCTCCTTGGTGTTGGTTTACAATCAAACAGGACACAGAGAGGCTGAGCTGGAGAGTTGGGCGGCCTGTGCTCCTGGGCCACAGGAGGCCACCCACCTGCACACCAGCACCAGGCAGGGCAGGAGTGGCAGTACCCTGGGTGGATGGTAAGGTCGTTCAGCTGACTCCAAGTTGGCTGTCTGAGGACCAGGCTGTCCCCTTGAGACTCCATCCCTTTGGGCTCCTGTGACGATGCTGCTGCATGGCAAGGAGGCAGGAAAGCTCACCAGCAAGTGTCCCTGGCTTTCTGCTACTCCCTAGCACTGGCTCAGAGCCCATGCAGCACTGCTGGGAACTGAGTGGAGCTGGGGGTATGGGCAGAGCCATCCCTAAGACATGTGCGTCTGGGGCTCCTGGCCAGCGCACAACCCTTGTGGAGCTTCAGGGTCCTAACCTGTCAGGTGGGAGAAATGGCTCATGACAGTGGGCTGCAAGGAGAGTGTCAGAGTCTTGTGTGCAGGACAATGACTGGCTCAGCTGGGTGTCGTATCGCTGGCCTGTCACCCCAGCACTGTGGGGAAGGGGATGCTGAGGCAGGAGGATCACAAGCTCAGGCCCAGTCTGGAAAACTCAGCCATTTGGCAAGATCCTGTCTCAAAATAAAAGTGAAAAAGGACTGGAGATGTAGCTCAATGAGAAGTCCTCGAGTTCAATTCCTAGTACCACACACACACACACACACACACACACGCGCGCATACATGTGGGCAGGAAGAGAACAGACAATGCCAGGCTCCACACAGGACTGCCTGTCACCAGCCGCCTCCAGTAGGTGTGGGAGATCCCAGGCCCAGGAGCAGGTTGCAGCAGAGCCCACACGAAGTGCAAACAGATGCAGGTCATGCAACCTGAGGCTCCTGTTCCTACCGTATTATGTCTTCTTGTCTGTCTCCTCTGTCCCTGAGCCCTAAACAGGCACTGGCTGTTTCCCATCTCCCTCAGCCATGAGGCCTCCACTCCTACCCCCCACCCCCACCCCGGTACAGATGTGAGACTGCTCCAGTATAGATGTGAAGAGTTCTCCAGGGCTTGTTTCTGGTGCGCCTCATGCATCCTCAGCCTTGGGCCCTGCAGGTCCCCTCTGTGCCCCAGGCTCCTGAGTCCAGATCCTAGTTCGTAGTTCCTCCACGTTTCCACTAGAGCCAGGAGTTTAAAAAAGAGAGATTAGAAACTAGAAACCGTTTGATGAGATTACCAGCTTGCTTCTGTAATGTTTAAAAATAATTGCTTAAGGGAAAAAGTAAAACCTGACTTAAAAGAAGTAGAGAAAATACACATGAATTTCAGCTGTTTAATATCTTGCCTTCGAATGTACACGATTGGAAATGAATAATTGAGTTTTTCAGGGTATGTTGCCAATGCCTGTAATGCCAGCACATGGGAGGCTGAGGCAGAGGATTTGCATGAGTTTAAGGCCAACCTGAACTACATAGTAAGATCCTGTATCAAAAAACCAAAACAACAACAACAAAAACCCCAAAACAATAAACAATAATAGTTCTAGCCAGGCGTGGTGAGTCACGCCTGTAATCCTAGCACTTGGGAGGCTGAGACAGGAGGATCGTCGCAAGTTTGAGACCAGCCTGGGATACAAAGTGAGCTCAAGGCCAGCCTGAATGGCATAGCGAGACCCTGTCTCAAAAAAGACAAAAAAAAAAAAGAGTTCTAGAGTTAGGGGGCAGGTGGCTCAGGGTTAAGAGCTTCCTTAGCTTAGCATCCACAAGCCTTTAGGTTCCATCCTTAGCACAGCAAAACTCAAAAGAGCTTGCGCGCTCTGTACGCAGTGTTCCAGACAGAACAAACTCAGACACCAGCGCTGCCTTTCCACCCTTGCGTTCCTAGAGTTCCCTTCACATGAAGGGAAACTGAGTCAGACACAGGATCGCAGTCTTCTGAAAGTCCTGTGTTCTGGCCCTCGCATGGCTGCACACCAGAGAGGCCCTGGTGCTGGGGCCCAGCCTCCCCAGACTCGGACGCACTCCTCTGGGGTGTGGTTTCAGTCTATCTTTTTTAAGACCTCAGGATCTGGCCGGGGAGTTGCTCGTGGTCGCGCGTGTCCTAGTGTGCTCGGGCTCGACCCCTGGACAAGAAAGACCCAGGCGTCCCTGAGGCCCCGACCACGTTGTCTGCAGCCGCTGCTCTTGGCTTGTCCTCCCCGCGCCTGGGAGCCGAGGCCCACGGCTGGGGGGCGCTTTCCTCGGAGGTGTCGCAGTCGCAGGCCCCTCGACCCGCGGCTTCTTCCCCACAGCTCTGCGGGAGGGTTCACGCCCCGCTCCCCCCGCCGGCCCACCGCTTCCTGCAGCCCCGCGCACGGTTTCAGGAACCCAGGGACGGTGACGAGGCCCGCACCTCTGCGCCCATCGCGTCTGCCGCCAGAGACGCGTCTGCCGCGTCTGTAATGAGAGAAAACTACAGAGAGCGCAGCATGTAGTTAATGGAGGACCTGTGAGCAGGCCTTTCGGGCTTAGAAACGATTTTGCAGCGGGACAGGACCGCAAGGGTCAGAGTGAACGGCGCCGTGCCAGGCGCGGGCAGCCGCGGTAGCGGCGGAGCCTCGCGGGCCCCTCTGCGTTGAACCGGGGACAGATGCCCGCAGGGGCCAAGGGAGCCCGCCGCGCCCCCGGAAACCGGCCCGAGCGGTGCGCCCCTCTGCCCCACACCCCGGGCCCGGCTCCCCCCGCGCAGCGGCCGGCGCTGCGACTCCCGCCGGCAGCTCCCCGACCGGCCGGGCCCGCCTCCCGCCGGGCGACCCAGACGCCAGTCCGAGCACCGCAGCTCGGGACCCCACCCACGCCTGCAGCTGGAGTCCCACAGGCCCTGGCTCCTCGCCACGCCCAACGAGGCAGCGTCCAGGGGTCTGGCCTGCCCGCCGGGGCGCTTCAGGCCGAGGCCGGGCTCCAGCGGTGCCGATGGAGCCCGCCGCCAGAGACCCGGCCGGGCCTGGCTACTATGCAGGCGGGCGGGCGGGAAAAAGCCCCGAACCCCGCTCCTGTACAATGAGGGGAGACACGGAGGTGGCAGGTGAGGCCAAGGGGAAGGAGGCTCCCAAGGCCCCGGTGGCCTCTCCCTAGGACTTCCCTATCCTTGGCCTGACCTCAACCACTCTCTACCACACCTAGCCTGTTCCAGCTGCTCCTGACACTGAACATGTCCTGAACTCCCAGCACTCTGGCACCCCTTGTCGAGATGGCCTGAGGACAGCAGGTCTTCTGGGCCCCACAGAGTGGCCTGATTGTGCTGGGGTGTCCAGAGTACTTTGAACTCTAAACTCCGGGATCGCAAGGGTTGGGACCCAGCTGCTCCACCTGATACCCACACCTTCTCTCCTACTTGTGCAGTTACACAAGTTTCAGATGGTGAAGGCAGAGATTTCTTTTCATTAATTGACCATATAAATGCTGAGAACCAGCTGCAGACTTTAAGGTGCCTTAGGCACACAGGAGCTGGTGCACAGTGCTTTGGGTATGATCAGTCTCTTCTGAGAATTAAGTTGGGATCTGGTCCCAGTGTCAGCCTTGGGAGGTTTAAGAGTGACTGAACTGATGCAGTTCCTTCAGAAATGGACAGGTCACCTGCAGAGTGGGTTGTAATAAAAGCAGCACCCTTTCTGTGCATGCCCACCGGCCTGTGTGCTGTCCTCAAGCTAAGGTAGCATGAGGCCCTCCAGCCTTTAGAACTATATGCTAGAATTAACCTCACTTCTTTATAAATCACCAATCTTGAGCATTCTGATACAGCAACAGAAAATGGACTAAGATGCAATAAACATTTAAAAACTTATGCCTCAAAATAAATTATATTTGGGTTACAGAACTAGGATGATTCTACACAAAAACTATGGTTTAGAAACATGTAAACACACAGAAAGAAACACTGTCCTCCCATATAGGGGTTGATCATGGCTGCACCTTAACACATGTTTATGGATCTAGGTGTATTTATAGATCTTTCCTTTTGGCCATGGTTTGCTTCACTTCTCTGTAATTAGCACAGAGTATAGTAATTCCATAATGAGAGAAAACTACAGAGAGCGCAGCATGTAGTTAATGGAGGACCTGTGAGCAGGCCTTTCGGGCTTAGAAACGATTTTGCAGCGGGACAGGACCGCAAGGGTCAGAGAGAAGGTGGGAGCAGGTGACAGTGTCCCGACCCCGCCTCTGGCGTTGCCCCTTCCAGAGCCGCACCCGCCCTGCCCAGCCTGGGCCCGCGGGACTCCCCGGCTCCCCGCTGCGTGGTCTGCCGGAGGCTCCGCTTCCTAGGAGTGCCCTTCCCTCTCCTAGCTGGCCCTCAGGAGCTACGGCTGCAGCGCGGCGTCCCAGGGCCCAGTGGGAACCCTTCGCCCTCCCGAAGCTCCTTCCACCTCCCTCGGCGGGCAGGCAAGAGGTCACAGGTGCTCTGGGGGTACAGGAGCCAGGTCCAGATGTCCAGGTGGCACCGCACTGGGCCGGGACCAGTGAGCTGGAGCTCTGTGTCCGGAGCTGCATCCCCAGCCCCCACCTTGGTTAAAAGCCGTTTCACACTAGAAAATCTCAAATGTACACACAAGCTGAGAACCTCACAAGCCAGCTGCAGGTTGGGTCAACTCACACCGACCTTGTTTCTTCTTTAGAAGAATCCGACTTGATTCTGCCCAATCTCAATGTTGACTGCCTCACAGAACTCTTGGGTTCCTCTCCCCACCACATCCTCCCCTTGCCCCCATCTGATTGGATTATTTTGAAGCAATCTTGACATCTTAGTACTTGGACTGCAGTATTTCTGCATGTCTTTCTAAAAGACAAGTTTTTAAAGAAAGCTTATATATAGCCATAAAATCACTATGCCAACTAAAAACAATCGCAACTCCCTAATATTATTATCTAACATTTAAATGTCCCAACTTGTCCTAGAAATGAATTTTGAAAGACTGTTTGTTCAAGGGGATCAGTATTCAAACATTGCATGCGGTGGATAGGTCTTTTAGGTTTCTTTGGATTAGTCAGTCTATCCCCATTGGATTAGATTCTGCTGGTTGTTTGTCCCATATGACAAACAAACCCAGTGTGGGTCCCCACCCCACCCCGTACCAGGGGTTGAACTTATGTGCTTGCCAGGCAGGTGCTTATACCACTGAGCTAAATCCCCAGCCCCCCAGTGTGGGTTTTGCGACAAGTTCCCCGCACTCTTGAGGATCTGGCAGCAAGAGCCAGCAGCTCCACATACTCCAGCTCTGCATCTGGTCACGAACCACCCACAGGTGGTTCTATATAACCAGGATAGCACTGCATAGGCTGCCCTAGAGCACAAGGCTTAAAATGAGGACAGCTACATTCCAGCCTTTTTTTTTTTTTTCTTTTTGTCTTTTTGAGACAGGTTCTCGCTATGCAGTTCAGACTGGCCTTGAGCACACTTTGTAGCCCAGGCTGGTCTCGAACTCACAACGATCCTCCTGCCTCAACATCCCAAGTGCTGGGATTATAGGCATGAGCCCAGCCAGCCTTCCTTCTTAATATTATGATTTTTTCTACTGCTGCAGGTCAAACACAAGGCCTCCTGACAGCCAAGCATTCTGCTACTGAGTCACTCCTTCACCTCTATATTCCTTCTTCCTTAATCAGCACAATGCTTCTAACAAGGAGAAACCCTTCTCCACCAACAGTTGGTTTACCCTGAGCCACAGAAAAAGCAGAATAAACACTGGTTTCCTAGGAAAAAGCTTGCTCCCCAGAGGCCATCAATGTTGACCAATTTTGTTTTTTGGTTTGTTTGTTTTTTTTTTGGTACCAGGGATCGAACTCATGACCTTGCACTTGACAGACAGGTGCTTGTGCTATGGAGCTAAACCCCTGGCCCCACCAATTATTTTTTTAAGTAATTACTATAACCTGAACACAGTGGTGTGCACCTGTTTCCTCAGCTAACTGAGGTATGAGAAAGGAATGCTTCAAACTAGGAGTTGAACACTAATCTGGGGAGGCGAGCATAGTGACACACCTGTAATCCCAGCACTCAGTGGGCAGAGATGCAGGAGGATCACCATGAGTCTGAAACCAGCCCGGGCTACATAGTGAGTTCAAGGCCAGCCTGAACTGCATAGAGAATCCTGTCCCAACTTCCCTCAAATAAATAAAATAAAATAATTAAAAAGACTAGCCCAGGCAACATAGTGAGACCCCCCCAACTCAAAAAAATTACTAATCATTACGAAATAATGGATTGTAAAACCCCCCCCCCCCGCCACCTCCACTACCCCTTTTCTGAGATAGGGTCTCACTGAGTTTCCCACACTGGGCTTTAAGTTTCAATCCTCTTACCTTGGCCTCCCAGAATGCTTGGGATTACAGGAGTGTACCACCAGACCAAGCTCTCAAATTATGTTCTTCTTCTTCCTCTTCCTCCTCCTCCTCCTCTTCTTCTTCTTTTTGAGAAAGGCTGGCTCTAACTCACTTAGATCCTCTTGCCTCAGCTTCCTGAGTGCTGGGATTACAGGCGTGCACCACCACACCCAGCCTCAAATTATGTTTTGACAATACTCACTACCTTAGAAACTGCTTTTAGGTATGATTAAATATTCCAGCTTACATATTTGCTGTCATAAATCTAGATAGAGACATTTCTCAAAAAAGTATTCTCCTTTTAGTGGAAAGTGGTATGTAAAGGCAAGTCTCTATTAACAAGTTTAGGTAATCTCAGAACCACCACCAAGTTAAAAACAGTGTTCTTTGCGATTATTTGTACAACGAAAGCACATCTGGGCCACAACAGGTCAGTAGTCTGAGCTCAGAGGACTAAACTGCTGTCAGAGCAGGACAACCCTGCTTCCAACAGCCAAGCCTTGCATGCAGCACAGGCCACAGCTTGCTGGGAGAGCACAGGCATGAGTTCAATCACAGAGAAAATGAGGTCAGTTATTTCTCTCCATCTGAACAAGTGCAGGAAGTTCAGGTTACTAAGAAAGCTAAATGCTCAATTTCCTGAGAATGCAGGCCATCAATTTCAAAGCATGCCTGCGAGGTGCACACCTGAAGGGGTTAAGAGCTGAGCTGTCCTTCTGTGGCAGTGCAGGAGCTTAGCATACAGAAGCCTGGGATTGTTTCCCCAGCACTACATACAAAAGAAAGGAGGGAGGAAGGGAGGAAGGGAGAGAGGGAGGAAGAGAAGAGAGGAAAGAAAAAAGACAAGACTTTAGGGACTGGGGCAGAGCTCGTTTGCACCTGTCTAGTTTTCTCTAGGGCCTGGGGATCTACAGTAGCACGGTGTGGTACTGTGGATTAAACCAAGGGCCTCTGGACTGAGCTACATCCCCAGTCCTTGTTTATTTTTTATTTCGAGATAAGGTCTCCAGTTGCCCAGGCTACACTCAAATTTTTGACCTTCCTGCCTCAGTCTCCCAGAGTACTAGGGTTACAGGTGTCTCACACACACACACACACACACAGAGAGAGAGAGAGAGAGAGAGAGAGAGAGAGAGAGAGAGAGAGAGAGAGAGAGAGACTGACTCTGACTTATGGTATAAATCTTTAACCAGCAAATTGCCAAATTTGAAAAAAGGCCATTTATGAACACTAAGGATAACACAGAGCTAGATCTGTATATGAGACTGTGCGGCATTAAAACAAAGTGACCATTCTAATGATCCAGAGTTCTGTTTAAACAAAAAAACCCAGAAGTTTAAAATTCAAATGTGGGGCTAGGATGTAGCTTAGTGGTAAAACACTTGTCTAATATGCATGAGGTCCTGGATTCAATTCTCAGTACTAGCCAGGTGTCATGGTACATACCTGTAATTCCAACACTTGAGAGGCTGAGGTAGAAGGATCATTCTAAGTACAAAGCCAGCCTGGGCTAGTGAGTTCAAGATCAGACTGATCTACATAGCAAGAACTGTCTCAAAAAGAAGAAAAAAAATCAAATTGATATAGTTTCTCATTAACTAGGTATCTCTGCATTTACACACAAAAAGTTTTCAAAGATTAATGATTCGCCTCATATTGTGTACAGCTACACTGGTAAATATGGAAGCTACCAGACACATATTGTGATTAGAATTAAGTCAATTAAAAAGAAATGAAATAGGGCTGGGGATTTAGTGCAGTGGCATAAGCACCTGCCTGGCAAGTGTGGGGTCTTGAGTTCCATCCCTGGTGCCAAAAAAAAAAAAAAAAGAAAGAAATGAAATGAAATGAAATAATATCCAGATAATGGTGCTCAGGGTGTAGCTCAAGGGTAGAGCACTTACCTAGCTAGTATGTGTGAGGCCTTGGGTGTGATCCCCAGCACCTCAAAAAAGAGAAAACTTCCCAAGAATTAAAGAGCTCCATTTCACATGCTCCACAGGCCCAGGGCAGAAAGGACTCATACTGAGTTGAGAGCAGACACCCTGCTGGCCACTTGGGGTCTCCTCTCCGGTGAGCCTGGGCAAGGCCTGGCTTCCTGAGGGGTATGCATTCTCTCAGCTCCTTGTTAGCTCTGCTGTGAATCTGGTAGTGAGAGACACAGAAATCTCCCCTGCCCAGTTACTGGGTACAAATAATGGGAAGAAGGAAGAGGATCAAACTTTGAAAACCTCACTTCCCCAGGTTCAGCACTGACTTCTGGTCTGGTGTCTACTCCTGGGATCCTTAGGGCACAGCCTGCGCCACCCACGGGGGCCTCTTTCCTGGGCATAGGTCCCTTCTGGGAGACCTTTTCTTCCTGCCTCCTCTAACTACTGGCTCTGAAATCAGCTTCAGAAACCCAAGAGGCCTGGAGATCTAAAGAAGAAATCAAAGGATGTGGGGATCAAAGGGCCAAACAACCTGCCGTGGACCCAGGTGGAAGCAGAGCCATCAGCGACCCCCTGGCTGCCCCTTAATAAACACAGGGGCTCTTCTACAGGTTGGTGGCAGCAAGAGACAACAACAAAGACCCGGGAAGAGAGCACTTAGCACTTGGGGAGTATGACAGCTCTGTGATGTTTAGGTGTGGGCTACAGGCACTGTGGTTGTGGTTGGAAATCGGGGTGCAGAGATCAGCAACCCCAATGGTCCTGATGCCCCAGCCTTCATCCCAATAGGGTGCTCCTCCCCACATCCTGGCTTCCCTGGACATGGTGGGAAGCTCAGTATTGTCCAGTCCACTTGCCTGGCTGGTGTCTGTCTCAGCTGGTGGACCACAGTGGATTAAGAATCCAAAGCACTCAGCAAACCCAGTGTTGAAGGCCCAGGATAGGGAAGGGAGAATCCAGACCCTGAACTCAAGTCATCAGCATCAAATACCTTCAAACTTTGGTTCACTATTATGAATTAGTAAACCCACAAGCTGTCTTCTGGAGCCTTACATTTCACAGACCATCTATTCTGGGACTGTAACAGTTTCCAAGGACATTGCTAAGAAGCAGGTTCCTTCCGTTTTCCAGCTGGGAAAGTGGGTATAGAAGAGTTGCCAAATGAGCTAGGCACAAGCTTGTAATCCAGCACTCAGGAGACTGAGGCAGGAGGATCACTGCAAGTTCAAGGCCTGGGCTACATAGCAAGGCCTTCTCTCAAAAAATTTTAAAAATAAAATTAAAATGTACTCAACAATTAAAGATGCATATGATTAAAAAATAACAATAAAGCAGCACTGCGAAATTTTTCTCTTCCAACATTTCCCTCGCAGTTCCAAGCCTGATTTCTACCAAAATAATCCTCAAAAAGATTATCGTGGCCATCTGCAGGCACATCCTAATAAGAAATTAATTTACAACAAAAGGAAGAAATGCGGCCCAGTTTGATACCTGACACTGACAAAATAACAAAAACAAAGGGCAACAAGAGAGAAAGCCAGGCTGAAACTTCGCTTGATACAGGCCCTAAGACAACACAAACACTCAGGAAAACAGTGGTGAGCAAACAGAGACTGCAGTGAGGGGCTGCATGCTCAAAGACTCCCATTCGTTCCGTTGGAGCCAGGGCGTCCTCCAGGACCTGCTGCAGTCAGGCAGCCCTTGGGAAGCACCGCCCCACGCAGCCGCCCACTTCAGCCTCCTCCTCCTCCATGGCCAGGAGCTCAGTAGCCTCCCTTTGGTCGCGGTCTGGATTTGGTGTGTCTCTAGGTCTGTAAAATTTGGACAGGAATAACTAATTTGTAAGAATGTATAAAAAACATTCTAGCACAGAGACCCACCTTGAGTTGTTTTGAGATAACAAACTACAGAGTGAGTGAGCAGGGGTGGTGGCACACCCCTGTGACTTCCCAAAACTCTGCAAGGCTGAGGTAAGATAATCACAGGTTCAAACCTAGCCTAGGCAATTTAGCAATTTAGACAGACCCTGTGTCAGTAAAACAAAAATAAGACAAAACGAATGAAAACTGGGGTCGCAGCTCAGTATAGAGGGCTGGCCTGGAATTCATGAGGTTGATACCCAGTATGGGGGAGGGGGGGTAAAAAGTAAACCAGCAGGGAGTGCAGGTGTGACTCTTGTCTCAATCCTTCTGGTCCTGAGACACTCCCCCCCTCCCAGGACCTCGAGGAGACGTTAAAGAAGACCGAGGGGGCAGAAGGCAGGCGCGGAGGAGGGAGCGGAGAGCGAGGCCTGGACGCCCTGGACAGCGTCCCCGGCCCAGAGCCGCCCCGCGCCCCATCCGCCCTGCGCCTGCTGGGTCCTCGGAAGATCGCGCCGAGCCCTGCGGAGCGCGGCTCTTAGCAGGTGCGGGGTGCCCGGGTTCCGCACGTCGCCCGACGTGAGCGACTCTGGAATGCGCGTTCACACCCTCGCGCTCCGGCACTGCACAGCGGACCTCGCCAGGCGTGGCCCGACCAGGGCTGCCGGGGTGAGGGGCGGCAAACGCGGAACCCCCCACGCGCAGACTCTGTCCCCGGGCTCAGGCTGTGCGGGCCGGGCGCAGGCGCGGGCCCGCTGTTGCCCCCGCTGGTGAGGGTCTGGCGCGCAGCGGGGGTGGTCAATAAACCCTGCGCGGGCCGGCCCGTCCCGCTCCGGAGGGGTTCGGCCCGCGCGGGATGTGGATTGGGGCCGCGGCCAGAGTTCGCGCCTCCCCGCCCCCGCGGAAGCGGCCGGGCCGGGCGTCTGGCGGCGGCGGCCAGGAGCGCGGGCTCAGTCCGCCTCCTGAGCGCCGCCGCCGCGCGGCCCTATAAGTGCGGCGCGGCCGGACGCGGGGTCAGAGCCATGGCCACGCCGGGATTCCAGCCGCTGCGGAGCCCAGACGGCGCCCCGCTCCTCGCGCTCACGCCCCGCGCGCCCCCGCCGTCCCCCGCCAGCCCCGCCCAGCCCGTGCCGCAGCGCCGCAAGCGCACGTCGTTCAGCGCCGAGCAGCTGCGCCTGCTGGAGCTCGTCTTCCACCAGACCGCGTATCCCGACATCCAGCTGCGCGAGCGCCTGGCCGTGCGCACGCGGCTGCCCGAGGCGCGCATCCAGGTGAGCGGCGCGCCGCCCTCTCTTGGCCGGACTCTGCGCCGTGGCCACGGGGCGCGGGGACCTGCCTGGCCTCGACGGGCGTGCTGTGATGATCCGGCTCGTACACCGAGGACAGGGGGCTTAGGAGGCCAGCGGGGCCCTTGAGATGGTCAGGGAGTGAAAGCCAGCAGGAAGGTGATGGTGGAAGTGTTATCACAGTTTTTCCTGTCCAGGAAGAAGACGGGCGTGGTGGCTGGCGCTCAGGGAGACTGAGGCAGGAGGCTCACAAGTTCGAGCCCAGCCTCGGCCATGTAGTGACTTAGCGAGAGTCTGCTTGAAAATTTAAAAAGGGCTGGGGGTGGAGGTCTGTGTGAAGACCCAGTGTTCCGCTCGCGGTGCAGTCCTGGGCGAGAAGACATCGTGGAGGGAAGTGCCTTCGGGTTTGGAGAAGTTGGCTGGGGCGCGGCCAGTACCCCTAGGCCGCTCCCTTTGCAAGGTGTGGTCAGGGGTTGGCATTTCAAAGGGGACAGAGATTTGGGGCGACGTCCGAAGTATCTGGAGCTTTTGTCACAGTTTGAGAAACCCAATGCAAAGTGCTTTGATTGTCTGAACCCCAGATTTCACTCAGAATTCCAGGTTGGAAGCTAGGAACCTCCCCAGTTGCGCATGCGTGTGCAGCATGGGGGTTCAGCCCTGCGAGGGTGTAGATGTACTTGATTTCCGCACAGCAGGGGTACGGGGGTGCTCTGAGCATGGCACTTTTGGTTTCTGGGGAAAGAGCCAGGAAACTAACTACTCGGGGCAGTGAAGTTGTCCGGGTGGTGGCTTTGACAAGGGAGTACAGGCAGTTTCAAAACCGGATTTTAAGTGACTTTTTGTGTGTGTGGTATTGGGATTCAACTCGGGGCCTTTGTACATTCCCAGCGCATCTGCGCTGTCTTTTTTTTTTTTTTTTTCCCCCAGACAGGGTTTTGCTATGTAGCCAGGCTGCCTTGGAATTCACAGTGATCCTCCTGCCTCAGTCTCCCAAATTCTGGGATTACAGGAATGTGCCACCACCTTTCCCCCGCCAGCCCCGCCCAGCCCGTGCTGCAATAATTCTATGTACTTTATTTCTGTGACTAGTTTCTTTTCTTCTTTTTTAAATCACGTGTGTCCCTATGTGAATTATAGATGGAATCAGGCATTCATTCTTCCAGTTTTGCACTGGGAAATGTGACCCAGAAAGCCAGGTGCTGACTTCTAACCACCAGTCTGGTTAGAAGACTGGTTAGAGGGCTTTCTGAAAGCTGAAAGGTTCTGGATAGGGAGTCAGGGAATATTCAGCTGGAATTACTTTTCTCTCCCTCCTCCTCCTCCCCATTATTATTATTATTTTATTATTATGGTTTTGGAGACACGGTCTCATGTACCCCAGGCTGGCCTTGAACTCATAGCGATTCTCCTACCTCAGCCTCCCAAGTGCTGGGATCACGGATGGACACCACCACACCCACCTGGAATTTATTATGTTGAATTATGCATAAGACCAAAGCAGTGTTTCTCTCTTCCAGGTGTGGTTTCAGAACAGGCGTGCCAAGTCCCGGCGACAGAACGGGAAATCCTTTCAGTATGCAGCCAGGCGGGAGCTTTTCCTCCACCCGTCAACTCCTGGGGCTGAGACGAAGGGTTTGAAGCCGCTTCCGCTAACGCCAGCTCCGCCTCAACCGCCGCCACCACCTCTGGAGGTGGACCTGAACTGCCTGCCCCACCCCAACTGGGCTGCAGGGGGCCACTCTGACTGTGGCTTCCAAACCCAGAATTTTGAAACCTGTTCCACTCTCTCTGAAGACTTCAGCTCAAAGCTGGACTCGTGGGAGGAGCATATTTTTTCTACCTTTGGTAACTTTTGAGAATTCTGAGAGCATTTGGGATAGGCTCAGAGGAGCAGTCACAGCTGGGAGATGCTAGAGCAGTGGCCCACTTGGCTTCCATGTTAACAGGTCCCTGATGAGCTTGGTGACAGTGGACAGCCAGCTGTCACCTCTGAGGCTTCCTCCTCTTACCCATACAGGAACTCTCCACAGCACCTCTACATGACCACCTCCCTCCAGCCAGGAATCTGGGTTCCTGTGGGCCTCTCTGTCCCCAGCTCTGCACGCTGGACTTAGTCTGTGTCCCAGGCCCACTTGCTGAAGCTATCCTGATTTTTGGACTGGTTGTTCAGAACTCATTTTCTTTACAAGAACTCTTTGGCTTGACTCAGTTTCTCTTTGTGCATGACAGCACTGCTCTCTGACCATCCCACCTGTGTGCAAGGGCTTGTAACCTTTAACTCACTTTAATCCATGTCCTCTACCCTTTTCCTGTCACCAGGATTTCTTTCTTTGGTATTTAAATTTATTTTTAATGTTTATCAGTGTGTGTTTGCAGTGCATTGTTGGGAGCTGGCGCGCAGACAGGACACATCTTGGTTCTTTTTACTTCCCTTTTCCTCCTGCCCCCTCCCTCCATCTTTTTTTTGTCAAAATGTTATTTTTTAATGGATAAGTAAAAATTGTATATATTTATGTCATAAAACATGATGTATTGATTGGAAAATGGCTAAACTGAGCAGTTTAACTAGCAGTATTTCACAGACTTACTGTTTTGTGATGAGACCCTACAGTCTACTGTCTTGGCCCCTTTCAAGTATGTAATATATTAACTAGTTATGATATACAACAGATCTCCCTTTTTGGGGGGGGTATCAAGGATTGAACTCATAACCTCAAGCTTGCCAGGGAAGTGCTTGAACTGCTGAGCTAAATCCCCAGCCCCTTACAACTGATCTCTTGAACATTTTCTCCTGACTGAAATT
Source organism: Hydrochoerus hydrochaeris (assembly GCA_004027455.1). Classification (NCBI taxonomy): domain Eukaryota; kingdom Metazoa; phylum Chordata; class Mammalia; order Rodentia; family Hydrochaeridae; genus Hydrochoerus; species Hydrochoerus hydrochaeris. The sequence goes on from PVLA01002708.1 coordinate 39,940, forward strand.
CTCTGTCCTTGACCAGCATATCCCCAGTCCCTCAGCTTTTTTTCATTTGGCTTGTCGCCTTTGCGCTCAGTCACCAGTGACACATTTCAGACTATTTGAAGAGTTCCCTTGCTCCTAGCTATCACTTTTTTTTGGGGGGGGGGAGGACCAGGGATTAACTCATGACCTTGTACTTGCCAGGCAGGCCCTTTCGCCTCTGAGTTAAACCCCTAGCCCCATAACTATCACTTTAACAGTTTCCCTTTGGGAATCTGCAGCAGCCTAGATTCTGGTTGCCGACAAATCATCAGACTGTCTGGAAAGCTGATGTCATCTTTAACCCACAGGACAGCTGTTTGAATGGTAGGATTCCATGTGTGTGCTGTGTCCCTCTGTTTCAAAGTGGTTTCTTCTTTTAGGAAAAAGCCACTCTTTCAGTAGCCTGAGTTTTGTGTCTGTAAATTGATCAGTCCGTGTCACTCTTAGCACTTGATCTGCACTTCCTGTGCCTCACAAGCGAATTATTAAATGTTTTCCATGAATGTCTCCATGTAATTTCTATTTAGGTGAACCCTGCCCTTTGGACAGCTCTTGGTGTGGCGTGTCACTCCATGACCGAGCTGTGTGTAATTAATGTGGTCATGAGACGTTTCCACATGAAGTGTAGGGCTAGTGGAGCTGTGTGGGCCGTGTGCAGGGCCCTGCTTAGTACCCTGTGTGGGCCATGTGCAGGGCCCTGCTTAGTGCCCTGTGTGGGCCGTGTGCAAGGCCCTGCTTAGTGCCCTGTGTGGGCCGTGTGCAAGGCCCTGCTTAGTGCCCTGTGTGGGCCGTGTGCAAGGCCCTGCTTAGTGCCCAGTACGGCAGATGAGCAGTGATCCCACACCTGTGTCAGAGACTGCTCTCACTTTCAATATGAAAGTTTATATTTTAGCTTTTAAACCCATGACAAAAGTGTTTTGTTTATACACATATGTGTACTAAAATTTTGTTTATCGCACCTATTTTAAATTTTATCTTATTTTTTGGTACCAGGGATTGAACTCACAACCTTGCACTTGCCAGGCAGGAGCTTTGCCACTGAGCTAAATCCCAGCTCCTATCCAACCTATTTTAATACAGATTATGTGCAGTAAAAAAAAGAATAAGAGATAAATACAGCACATTACATCCTCAAATGTGTTTGACATATAGAGAAACTTGTTCCAAGTTGTAATTTGTATTTCATAATGTGCTGCAAAAAGATCATATAAGACTTCTGTGTGCTTCAGATGTATTCTTTTAAGTCATTCTGAGAAAAAGTGTTCTTTTTGTTTGTTTTTTTGACACTGGATCTCTAAGTAGCCCAGGCTGGCCTCAAACTTGCAGTGATCCTTCTGCTTCAGTCTGAGTGCTGGGATTATAGCTATTCACCACCACACCCAGCTTCTAGTAATATCCTTTTTATTTTGGAAGTGATTATTAATATGTTCAAACTTATTGAATGTATTCTTAGTTTTTGTTTTTTTTTTTTGTACTGGGGATTGAACTCATGACCCGGTGCTTGCCAGGCAGGCACTTATGCCGCTGAGCTAAATCTCCAGCCCTTAAAATTTTTTTGAGCCAGGGTCTCACTTTGTAGTCTGGGATGGGCTTGAACTCACTAAAGCCCAGGCTGGCCTCAAACTTATGATGATCCTTCTACTTCAGCCTTTGGAGTGCAGGGATTACATGGTGTGCCACCATGCCTGGCATGTTCTTAAAATTTTATACCACTTTGGAGAACCATAAAGTTAGTATGCTTTTTGTAGTACTGGGGATTGAACCCAGGAGCTTTTATACTGAGCTACAATCCCAGCTCTTTCCAAATTTTTATTTGGATATCTTTTTTTTTTTTTTGTCCCAGGGATGGAACTCACGACTGTGTGCTTGCAAGGGAGGTGCTTATGCCGCTGAGCTAAATCCCTGGTCCCAACTTTTCAGATTTTTAGATGGTCTCACTGAATTGCCCAAGCTGGGCTGAAATTTGGGATTCTCCTGCCTCAGTCTCCAGAGTGTAGGGAATATAGGCGTAAGTCATCACATTTGGCTAAACTAGGTTTCTTTTTATTTTTCAATTCTGGTAAATATTTTTGTCCCAGAAGCTAAAATTGGGCAGCAGGTTATATACAAGATACACAGTCTAAATCTTCGGGCAACAGACACCAAGGACTTAAGCAGGTAGGCTCCTGATCTCATACCACTAAAAGTGTAGATCTCAGCATAGGTAGATGTGTATGTCTAGCTACTGCCAGTGAGGTATAAACTCTTACAATGAATCTTCACAGATATTTATGGTAAGGTCAATGATATAAAAATATTACTTATAGCACACAAAGAAGTAGAGAAAGTTTACATTATAAACCACAGAACAAAATAATCCATACTTTTCACTTGGGAGAAAACAATGGCAATACTGTAATATTTAGTATATAGTATGAAATTTTCACTCATGAGAATTAGTGATTAGAACTTCATAGTATAATTTGACATTAATTCATAAAACAATCAAAAGATACATATCTCTTAGAGAGTTTTACAAACCATTATGCTGGGAAGGTAGTGCATGCCTGTAACCCCAGCACTCAGGAGGCTAAGGCAGGAGAACTAGCCTTGCACTCACTTTATAGCCCAGGCTGGACTCAAACTCATGGCTTCCCCCTGAGCCTCCTGAGTGCTGGGATTGCAGGCATGTGCAGTACATAACCCATTTTTACGTCCAACTACAGCTGTAGTTGGACATAAAGGGCACAACTTTATGAAAAAAGGTAGTGTACAACTACAGCTTTTAGCAAAAAAAGATCCCATTGACTTTCTTATTAGGGATATGATCAGTTTTTAACATAAAAATATAAATATTTTGACAAAATATTTGATACAAAGTGTCATATTCTGTAACCTGAACCCTGCTTCCCCAGAGGCAAAGAACACAATTCTGATTCTATAGGTAGTTGTGGGTTGCTGGAAACATCCCAGGTACAGAAATCACTGAAATGTCAAAAGTAGGGCCCTAGTCTTTTTGTTTTCTTCTTGCAGTGCTCATTGCCTTTCACTGCATATCTTTCCAGCAAGGAGTTCATCTCATTTAGCTGCCTATGAAGTTGTTAATTATCTCTACTTGCAAATTTACAGTAGCATTCTTCTCTGAAGTGCTACAATGTCTCCTGGGACACTTTCTGGATATGCCTGATTGGAGCAGATGTCAACGTGCCCTTGGACATTCGCCTCCAATGACAGTGACTATGTTTTCCTCAGCTCCAGCAGTGGCAGGAGGTGCTTATCTTTGGATTGGGAGTGGAGGATTCATTGACTGAGAGTTCATCTGTCACCTGGGATTCAGTTTCTTCTTTGGCTTTTCAAATTTCTCAAGCTTTCTTCTTTGGTTAGATGATGAAGTATTTGGATTTCCAGTTTCTGCCCAGAGGCATCTTTAGGCTCCTGTTTTCCCAGATGTGTTTTCTTATCTTCTTTCCCTGGAGCCCCAGTGCTGGAGTGCAGGGTCGCAGTACGGAGGCACTGGAGGGTTTCTAGGAGGCGAGTTCAGCTGAGGTAGGCAGTGGAGGCCTCGTCCTCTACAGAGACTCCTCATCTCTGCTTGGTGAGAACCACTTTCCTAGCCTCATCAAAGCTGGAGAAATCCTGGTTATTTTCCATTGTCTTTCTTCTTTAGATAAAATATCTGTGTTTATGCCTTCCCCATAGTGGTGTCTCAGGCTGCCCTGGACTGTGGCAAGCCAGAGTTGGGGGCTTCCAACAGCTCTGGAATTCCAAGCTGTACATGTGGTGCTCGAAGGGACACCTTGTTCACGGCTGTGGCCTTACTTGAACAGCCTTTACCAAACTTGTAAGAGCAGTGGAGCCCTGGAGGCTTTACACTGCTCAGGTGTTGAGAATACTGTTGGTTTTAAATGCTAATTCCAACATCCTTAAATCAGAGTGATACCTTTCCCACAGGAAGGTCTGATAGTTGGTGTGGTTCCATCAGGCACGAAATCTACCATCTTTAGAGAAGTGTTGGCCTCTAATGTTTTCACTAGCTTCTGACTTGAAGTATCACAGAAGATGATTCTTCTGACAAGCCTTTGGTTAAAAATAGCAGTTCTTTAACTGGAGAAAGCGCCTGAAGCTGGAGCTGTATGCTTCCTACCAGAGGGATAGGTAAACCCTGACTATTCAGATTCTAGACTGTTACTAGTCTGTGATCTCATACGCTGCTCAGTGGTGATTTCTTAAAAGGAGTCCTCCGACTGTCAAAAGGGTGGTATCTTAGTCACTTTTGTGGCACTAGGACACACTATCTGATGCCCACAGCTGAAAGCAGGAGAAACTTATTTTGGAGAATGTTTTAGATTCCTCATGCGCTTGGCTGGCTCCAGGCAGCAGCTGCATGGCAGCAGGGTCTGGTGGAGGAAGGCTGCTTTCCTCACAGTGGTCAAGAAGCAGAGTGAAGGGAGGAGCCAGGGAGGGCCATGATGCTCCCACTTCCTTCCCGTTCCCACTGAACTCCACCTCCTAGCAGCCAGTCAGCTACAGTGCTCCATATTCCAATCACTTTACAAAAGCCTCACCTCTGAGCACAGGCGGCTTTGGGGGAACGTCTAGATTTAAACCGTCCCACATAGCCAAAAGGGGCACTAGGTGTACACTGTGTAAGAGCTCTGCGCACATTGAAGGGACAGCGTCCCAGCAGCCCCTCAGAGGCCATCCACACCAGGCATCAGCAGTTGGAGGAGCTATGGAGTCAGCTCAACAGCATACCTGGCTGCAAAGCTCAGGTCCTTTCTGCAATGTGTTTTTACCCTTGCCAGAGCAGCTCAGCTGGAGCTGCTGGCTGAGAGAAGGTTTCAGGGACAGAATGGAGGTGGCCCTGGGGAAATGGAGGCAAACTTCATGGGGACAGCACACTGTCCACGGCAGCTGTGAGCCCAACCTCACTGGCCTGTGCCGCCTCTCAGGGATGGAGTTGGGCTTGGTGGCTCTGCAGGGTGGCCAGAGGGTAGCCCTGGGTGAGGACACTGCCCAGAGCAAGAGCTCTGGCCCTTGGGAATCTCACTGTGGCAGCACCACAGGGAGCACGGCAGAGCCTGCTCCACCTCTTAAGTAAAACATCCAGATTCCTCTGGCTTAGTGTCACATGGTGTGTAAAGAGAGGGCCAGGACTCAGGCCCAGTCACCATCGCCATACAACGCCTTCCTAGAAGGGACTGGCTTGTTAGTACTAATGATGTGACAGGTTTAAAAGCTGTGCCTAAGAAAATCAGAATTTTTATGTACAAGTGGTTTTTGAGGGTGCATGTGTAGATTGTCTTATCTTTCAATCATGGAAGACCAAACTGCTGTTCTCATGAAAACATTTCTTCAAGCTCTATTCACACTGTCACCTCTTCATTCATCATGCAAATGTTTACTTGGTGCCTCTGAAATGGTGCTTCGTAAGAACTGGAATAGAGTGAGTGAAATGGGCACAGTGCTAGCCCTACAGTGGGAAGCTTAGGAGGATGCTTAGTTCAAGCCTCGCCTGGGATGCAACGAAAAAATAAAAAACAGTAACAAATAAAATTGGGCTGGGTGTGTAACTCAGGAGGAAAATCCTAGGTTTGGGTTCAATCCTCAATACTATAAAAAATGAAATGAATAATCACAAAGCCAGAGACAGCTTCTCCCCTCAGGAAGATGAAGGATTGTTCCAAGAAATCTAAGGCCACAAATGTCCTGGACATGGTGGTAAAGGAGAGACGTCACTGGGGAGCAAGTTGGTTCAAGCAGAGGCCTGAGGAGCAGGAGGGACTGAGAGATGCGTGGGGCAGCCAGCCACACGTGGCTTTGCAGGCTCATAGAGGTTCTCAACTTGTACTGGAACCTCAGGCCTTTAGAGACACAGGTGTTTTTTGGTACCAGAGACTGAACTTGTGACCTCGAGCTTGCCAGGCAGGCACCTATGCCACTGAGCTAAATCCCTGATAAAGGCTTTTACTCACTTATTTTTTGTGGTGCTGGGGATTGAACCCAGGGTGTTATGCATGCAAGGCAAGTGCTCTACTACTGAGCTTCACCCCAGCCCTTAGAGACACAGATGTTTACAGACAGGGCAAAGAATGCTCTTCTGCATTTTAGGAACCTGGTGCTGGCTTGCTCTGAAGAGGGTGAGCAGATGTGGGAGGCAAGCTGGGAGATGCTCGTAGTGTTCCGACCTGACAATGCAGGGAGAGAGAGGAATGGCTCCTAGAGAAAACTTACCGGCAGGCAGATCTGTTCGGAGATCCTCAGTGGCACCAGGTGAGTGTGGCTGCTGGAACTGGCCCAGTGATTCAGAACAACACCTGCTTGAGTAAACATGAACATGCGCTTACTCATGCTCAACCTTGCAGGGGTGCTTCTTTCAGAGTTCCCAACACGGGTACAGTAGTGACAGCAGTACTCGGGTCACTGCACAGCTGACTTAAGATGACGGCTTTGGATTTTTTTCCTTTCTCAACAGAAACAGCACTGAAGCAATTTTAGGCACAATCTCTTCTGTGGCCAGGTGTGGTGCCCCACACCTGTAATCCCAGCGCTCAGAAGGCTAAGATAGGACTGTGGCCATGAATTCAAGCAGCCTGAACTGCCTAGTGAGAACCTGTCTTGCAAAAAACAAAACTCTGCTCTCAACATGCTGACAGTATCAAAAGACAAACAGTGGTTGACTGTGTGTAAAACCAAGTATTGTAAAACGTGACCTTTAGGAAATAGGAAAGAAAAATGTAAAAAAAATGGTTACCCAATTCTAGGAAAAATATACTATATCAACCAGTCTACTAGGTCAGGTCATTTACCTGGTGTTTGTACTGTGATTTCCTCAGTGATACAAAGACTCCTCCCTAAACACCACCAAACAGTAAAGTACTTCAAAGTGACTTGGTAGAGCTGGGCAAGGTGGCAGGAGCCCAACCTGAGAAACAAGGCAAGACCCATCTCAAAGGGAGAGATTAGGACTTGGTAACTAATTTGTATTATTTCCCTTAAAAACTAGGTAGGAATTACAGCTCTTCAAAACTGTTTCACATTTCCTATTCCTTTACACCCCATTCATCCTTTTTTTTTGTTTTGTTTTTTTGAGTCAGGGTCTCACTATGCAGTTCAGGTTGGCCTTGAGCTCATTTTGTAACTCAGGCTGGTCTTGAACTCACAACATTCCTCCCGCCTCAATCTCCTGAGTGCTGGAATTATGATGTGTGCTACCAGGCCTAGCTTTCTTTTATTTTTGAGGCAGGGTTTCACTGTGCAGTTCAGGCTGGCTTCAAACTCCCAGTGATCCTTCTGCCTCAGCCTCCCACGTGCTGGGATTAAGGTGTGTGCCACCATGCCCAGCAAAACTTTTTTAATAAAAGGAATACCTATCACCTGTGTAATTAAATAAAAATGGAGCCAGGGATTTAGCTCAGTGGCTTAAGTGCCTGCCTTGCAAGCATGAGGTTGTGAGTTCAAACTCTGGTACCAAAAAAAAGGAAAAAAAATCAAGTTTCTGTAAATAAAAATGTACACAATGTTAAATTTCATAGACCAATTTATTTAGAATTACAAATATTAAGAATAAAAGATTTATGCATTTCTTATTAACATAAAAGTTTAGCTAAATATAAACTCTGCACTACAGTTTTGCAGTGGCATAATACCAACAAAGAATACAGAAGCATTTTTAAACTATACAAAAATTTCAAATGGAAAATAATCTTACTTCAGTTTTATTATACATTAACATATAAAAAGTCTCATTTTATGAGACATCTAAAAGAATCAAAACCATATCTATAGCTATATCTTAAAACTCCAAATTTGAAAACAATTTTATTATATTTGACTTTATAATATTCTCTATTAAAACAAAGAAAATTCAAAATACATATTTTTTACAAGATTAACATTTTAGGCAGGTTTTCTTTAAAAAACAAAATGAAACAAAAACCCCCAAAACAACCAAAAAACAAATCTGTTTTCTGCAATTCACAACTCTGGTTATTTTTCCTTATAAAACCTTTTTATTTTATAAATTGTGTACTGTTGGATTTTAACCAGTTGTCTGGTTTAAGTTGTGCAAATAAACAAAAAATATGAAAATAGTGTGTTATCAGTCTTTTTTTAAATAAATCTCATAACAATAGCACTTTCTGCCCTGAACTGACAGGAGAGGCATGCCAAATCCCCCTGCAGAAGTTCAGCACTGTGCAGTAATGGTTTTATCCTGCTCCTTCATTTTTTTCAACAAACAAGAACGCCTTCCTTATAAATTATGATAAATTAAAATATTATTATAAAAAGGATCTATAGAACCATGTCACGCTGCAAGTATACATCACATATACTTCTGAAGTCTGCACTTCCATCCTACTCCAGTGGCTTCCTTAGACTAGAGCTCCCCATGCCGCCTGTTTCATCTCCCACAGATTGTGGTAGTGATGGCTGGCTCCAGCGGAGCAGTCCTTTCCCAGGTGGAATTTCCACATTCACCACTATGCATTTAAAAGGTCATGTTTCTTCATGTTCTCTGTTGCAGTAGTTGTCTCCATGTATTGGGTGGAATTCATGCACATTAAAAAAATGGTGAACATATTTTTCCATGAAATTACATACATAGACATTTTCAGTTTAAAAATACTTGCTCATAAAACATGTTACATAGGCAATCCTACTGCATATGAGTAACAGAAGAAAAATAAATATATGCTGGTCAGCAGTGCTGGTTTAAGAAGCAGTACAGTATATTAAAATGACTTATTTGGAGATTTAAATTTCCCTTGTTTCCCAGCAGTTGGGTTATTTGGTGTTGACAGCCAAACAAAGGAAAAGAACTTCTTGAAACCAGTGTCCTACACAGCTGGAACAGCTCAGTGGTGTACTCAGTCTCTGTTGGTGTTATTGGCTGCGAAAGCATGTAAGTTTCCCATCTGGCTCAGGCCACTCTGAATGTGTGCAACGTGGATTTCTACATTATTCTGAAAGCAACTTAAAAAAAGAAAATCATGTTAACTACTTTATTTCACAAAATAAAGCACAATTTTTTTAAAAAAGAGCTGATTTTGCTTGGAAATACCTAAGAATAATAACATCAAGAAAGGAATAGTTTCTCTCATGCATTAATATAATTCTACTTCAAAAGCAAAAAAAGGAGCCACGGATCCTGGAAAGAGGATAAGCCTCCTTGCCTGGGGAGGCTTCGCTTCTAAGGAAACCCCACACTAAGCAGCTAAGTATCCTGTGTCTCCCAATTCCTTTACACAGAAGGTCCATGTGAAATTTTTATTCTGTCAAAGGAAAGGTATAACTGAAAAGCACTATTAAAATATATTTAAAGGATAAAATGATAGGAATATTTCAAAAATACGTAAAATTTTTAAAACTTCTACTAAAATCAGTATGAACTTAATATAAAAATAGAGTATACATAACGAATTACCTGATATTAGAAGCATCTATCGTACTCTTGATATCATTTAATGAGTCTGTAAGTGACTTGAACTCAAACGAATTCAGGTCTCCTCCCTCCGCTAGACACTAAAGGCAAAAATATTTCAGACTGTAATTGAATTACACAGCTTAAATACAGACAAAATACTTGATATAATGTATGAATTATGATTCCCTTAGCAACAAGTTAGCACGGTTTGCTTTGTATTAAAAATTAAGAAACTGTTTCTTGTCATTTACCTTAATTTGCAGTAAGATAGCGGTAAGCCTGGAGATTAAGTCTGTGAGGTTTCCATTTTCGACACAGGGCTGTCCCGCGGAGGCGTTAGCGTGCCGGACAATCTCCTGTGCCTCCTCCTCGCAGCGCCGGCGCAGGTCCGTGGGCTGATCTGCCGGCTGCAGCCCCTGATCCGGAGCAAGCTGAGCACGCGCCGGGGAGGGGGGGGGGCAGAGAGGAATGTTAATCAGGTCGTGATCACTTCCGAGGGTCTGTGTCCCGTTTCAGATTCAAAAAGTTGTTTTTTTTTTTTTTTTTTTTTTTGGTACGGGAGATGGAACTCAACGACCCCGGGCTTGCAAGGCTGGCGCTCATGCAGCTGAGCTAAATCCCCAACCCTCAGATTCAAATTTTTACAAAGCTAGCATTTATAAATAAAATGATACTCTCTCTTCTCTATGTTTTCTTCGGATATATTTTATATTTTTAACAACTTCATTGATTTAACTTCAAATGTCTAAAAAGAACAGTAAGAACAAAGAACTCTTTGTAACTCTTCACTCAGCTTCATTAATTTTGAACTGAACTATAATGGCCAATTATTTAGTACAACATCCCTCATTGGGTTGTGTGTTTCCTCATGCTTAGACTGAATTTATGCATGTTTGGAAAGACTAACAAACAATGTGATGCTGAGTTCCTCTTTGTGCTTCACTAGTAGTAGATGTTCGCAGTTCAGGGGCAACTATGAGGAAAGTATAAATAAACTATAAAGGAACAAGTGAACTATGCTCAGAGTTCGGTCACAGGTGCCCACTGTGCATTCACTCAGTTCAATCAAGTGGATAGAGAAAAGTACTGACAGCAGATCTGGGGACGCACTTTTGAGGTTTGTTTTTTTGTCTTTTTGAGACAGGGTCTTGCTATGCAGTTCAAGCTGGCTTTGAGCTTACTGTGTAGCCCAGGCTGGTCTTGAACTTGCAATGATCCTTCTGCCTCAGCCTCCCAAGTGCTAGGATTACAGGTGTGTGCCACCATACCTGGCTTTTACTTAAGAGGTTATTAGACTACAATGCCAATTGTTTAAGAATCTTATATCACAAATAGAAATAGCTTTACTGCAAACATAACCTCAAAGAATGCAAAAGCAGGAGCATTCTAAACTCATCTCAGTAACTTCTTACTCTGTAATACCAAACACACATTTATTATATCTGCAGGCCCGTGGCACACTTGTTCCTGTGTGGGCACTCGGGCACTGCTGCAGCTGGACACAGACCCCACAGCTGAGTTCTGGTGCCTTGTCACAGAGTGGGGACCCCATGCTGCAGGAGGTGAACTTGCAGTGCTTCTGGGTAGAAATGCATTTCAGCAATAATGGGAATGGACAGTGTTCCAGCCTCAGTTTCTATTTATAATGGTGACATGGAAAAAATACTTCTAGGTGCCAGCATGAATCTGGACAGAGCAGCTCTGAGAGCTCAGACAGCCCACCTTGCCCACGGATGCAAGGTACTAGCAGCTTCTGAAACAGATACATAGCACTGAAGGAAAAAACAGCTGTCAGCTCGAGGAAGATTATATGGAGAGAAAGAAAGAAGCTGAAAGCATCTTGAAGAAGCTCAGATTGGATATGGAACTGGTCAGGTTGGCCAGAAAATATACCCCTAAGGAATTCCTCTTTAAACACCTGAGGCGCCCAGCTACTCTCAGCACAAGAAACATGAGTGGCATGAAGAGAAGAGCATTTTCTCAGCAGAATCTCTGAAGGTTTTCCTTCTGTCTCGGGGGCTGTCTCATCTCCTGGGCAGTGGACTGGGATCCACACTAGAAGGCATCTGACAACCACCACCAGCATTTTCTGATGAAGAATTGGACCTGACTTTGCTGACATGGTGGGGATTTGTATCTGAACCTGTGACAGCTAACTTTAAGAGTTACCATGGTGCTCAGGTGGCTGCATGACTTGTTTATTTGTTCATCATTCCTGATTAGTAAATTGAAAGAATGCTGATCTATGAGATCAATTAATAAGCATGAAAGACTAACATCTACTGAAAGAACTTAATTGGCAGTACACATTCTTTGGATACTACATATAAATAGTATAAATAATCAATATATTAGTTGTGATATATGTAGTATTTAAAAATGTGTAATCTCAATTGTTAAAATTCTTTATATTTCAAAAATGAGTAACACTGATATTACAATCATTACATAAAGGTGTTTGCCCAAAAGAAATACTGTATACAATTACTGTAATTAGATGGATACAGATTGCCCAAAAAGACCAGCTAATAAACTGCTCTTTTTTAAAAAAACTGTTCTTAAAGAATAAAATCAAAATACAGTACCAAAAAATAGAGCCAAACTAAAAACCAAACCAAACAAAACAAATAACCCAAGGTATGATTAGAAATTCTGCTGCAAGTTGGTACCCTAAGCTGCTATTGCTTTTCCAGTGTGAGGTCCCCAGGCCATCAGCGGGGGTGGTCACTTTTCTCTTGAAGGCACCTACTATTCAGTATCTGCTTCCCTTTAATACTCCGGACTGCTGGATTTAATCTTAATGTTTGCGTTCTATTTTTGTGTCTTCTTACACAACATTAATTTTATTGTAAGCAAATCTATGTCTATCTTTTTTTGTACCAGGAATTGAACTCAGGACTTTGCACTTGCCAAGCAGGCACTATGCCACTGAGCTATCTCCCTGGCCCTGTGTGTCTACTTTAAAAGACTGGAAATAGAAAAAAAAATTATTGCCAAATCCTTTGAAAAAAAAAAAAACACCCCCCCCCCAAATTTAGGTAAAATCTCTTGAATCATTGTTAGAAACATGATCACATGTAGCCTGCAGCAGAAACAAGAGGACTGTAATTTGGGGCCAGCCTGGACTGTATAGCAGTTCAAGGGCAGCCTGTGCTGCAGAGAAAGACCTGCTTGCCTCAAAAATTCAAAGAAATAATATAACCATATGTAAGCGACAAATCACAAATCATTGTGATCTATGTATCTGAAATTTAAAAATTCATAGTTCAAATGTAAAGTTTAAGGAAGAGGGCCGGGGATTTAGCTCAGTGGCACAAGTGTCTGCCTGGCAAGCATGAGGTCATGAGTTCGATCCCTGGTATAAAAAAAAAGTTTAAAGAAGAAACAAAATTGTATATATAGTATGATCATAACTTTCTGAGAAAAAGCACAGATTATTAAAAAGAAACTACAGCAAAATATTGTCATTGGAGTAGTAAAATTAAGAGAGTAATTATCTTTTTAGATTTTAGAAGTGTCTTGTCTTTGGAGAGCTACATAAATTTATAATTTGGTAATTACAAATTGATAGCTTACTGTGGATAAGGTAGGAGAATCTGGAGCTATGCAAAAGGATCTTATACTAGATTAGCTTGGATTTTCTAAAATGCAAATTATTAAAAGTTTCAAATAAAAAAGGCATAGTGGCTGGCTGGGCTTGGTGATGTACTCTTATAGTTCCAACATTTGGGTGGCTGAGGCAGGAGGACTGAGTATGAGCTTGGCCTGGTCTACACAGTGAGTTCAAGGACAGCCTAAATTACACAGCAGCAGACTCTCTTAAAAGACACAAACTAGGGGAGGAGACTAGCAACAGGACGAAGCATGCCCTCCCATGAACCAGCCGGTGCATGGGCTGGGAAACCAGAATAGCACCCCCTAAGCAACCAGCTGATCTGGAGGATTCAGGGTAAGAGAACAACTGAGGTGAAAGGAGTAGCTAGACACTTCAGTGGTTTGACTGACTCTGCAGGCCTGGAACTGGTGGTCTGGGCATCTATTTGAAGGGTGGCAATGCACACTGTGGCAGCTGTGAGGGATTTCCTTCTGCCTTGTTTTTGAAATCCAATGTGTTATTTCCTTTTACTGTTTTGTTCATTCCTGTTTCTGGTAACCTGAGCAACTATTTTGAAGATAACAATATGCAGTATAACAACCGTTGTTAAATTCCTATCATCTTGTTTTGAATACCTGTATAGCTATTTTTTTTGTTGTTGTTGCTGCTGTCATTTTGCTTTTGTTGCTGTTTTTGAAGTTTGTCTACATGTTGATCTTTCTGTTCTTTATTTCTTCTCTTTAAAAAATATACGATACATACTGTGATTTGGGAAGAAACTGCAAGGGAAGGGACAAACTGTGATGGGGGAAAGGAAGAATGGGTAAAGGGAAAACATATATATACATACAAGATAGTTAAGGTAATTATACAGCTTGCTTCTGTTATGTCATTCTACAGCGATGTATCTGCACCCATATTTATAGCAGCACAATTTGTAATAGCTAAATCTTGGAAACAACCCAAATGGGATGGATAAAAAAGATGTGGTACTTTTATACAAAGGAATATTACTTAGCTATAAAGTAGGATAATCTTGAGGCTTTTAGAGGCAACTTGAGACCACATTCATAAGTGAAATAAATCAAACTCCTATTTGTAAATATCGTATTGTCTCCCTAGTGTAAAAAAAAAAAAAACCTGAAGGAGTAATAAAATCCAAATGTACAATAGATATTGTGGTAATGAAAGGGAAAGAAAGTGCTCAAAAAGAAAGAACTGGGATAAGGAAAAGGAGAGAAGGAAGAAGGGAAAAGCTATGCATATAGGTATACATATATGTATGTATGTATGTATATACAAGATAGCTAGCTATACTACTAATCTGTTAGTTCATTCAAAAAGTTTGTGCTTTCTTTCATTGAACATTTTTTATGCTTCAATCTTATAACCTGAACAACTATTTCTCAGATAACAATATGTAATATAATTTCCTATTTAAAAAAAAATTCTGTATAATTTCTATCCTTTTATGTTTTGCTTTAAAATTTTTTTTTTAAAAAAAAACACAAAAAACAACTCCACCCACCCAAAGCAGCATAGTGGTGCATACCTATAATCCCAGCACTCCGGAGGCAAAAGAATTGCTGCTAGCTTGAGGCCACCGTGTGCTACTTTATGAGTTCAAAGACCAACCTGAGCTACATAGCCAGGTTGTGTCCAAAAACCAAACCAAACCAAACCAAACCAACCTGGTGTAGGGAGATTCATATAAATCACCTACCTCATAACAGTACTGTTGAACTTTATGCAAAACTTTGTTTAGGTCCTTGTTCAGCTGTTCAAGCTCTAGAACAATTGTTGCATATCTCCGCTGAAATTCAATGCCAATGGGCATGGAATATGATTTCTGAGAAGGGAAAAAATCAGTTTTTGATTAAGGTTTTGCTTTGTGTTCACAATGCAATTTTTTTTTTTTTTTGTCTTTTTGAGACAGGGTTTTGCTACACAGTTCAGGCTGGCCTTGATCTCACTTTGTAACCCAGGCTGATCTCCAACCCATGGCGAGCCTCCTGCCTCAGCCTCCCAAGTGCTGGGATTACAGGCATGTGCCAACCATGCCCGGCTTCATAATGTAATCTTAATGGTCTAATGATCTGCTGTATCTAAAACAACCTGAGGGACAGTCACTTTTCACTAATGTTATCATTCTGTGTATGACAATACTCTTAGGAGATTATTCTTCCAATTGTCATGATGCTTTTTATTTTATTTATTTATTTATTTATATATATATATTTTTTCTTTTTGAGACAGGGTCTCACTGTGCAGTTTAGGCTGGCCTTGAGCTCACTTTGTAGCCCAGGCTAGTCTCGAACTAGCAACAATCCTCCTGCCTCAGCCTCCCGAGTGCTGGTATTACAGGCGTGAGCCACCATGCCTGGCTTATTTATCTTTTTAAAAAAGAGATTTTATATAGAGAAAGTAAATTAAGCAAAACATTATTTGATGAATGTGTATATATATATATATTATTCTTTTAATCCTTCAACTTCTTTGTTTTTTTTTAATATAAAGTTTTCTAAAAATTGCATACATTCTTTTGAAGGACTCTAGTTAAATTCGATGGAAATTTTTTTTTCCAATGGATATTTTTACCTGAAGTTAGCATAATGGTTAAAAGTGCCAGAATCAGATTATATAAATTAAAATTCCTATTCTATTAGCAACTAGCTATGTAACATTTAAGCAAGCTCCTTAATTGCTACACTTCAGTTTCTTCATCTACAAATGAGACAAATACCTATCTAATGGGCTACTGCAAAGATGAAATGAGATGGCACAGTTCTTCCCATATGGAAAATGGTCAATAAATATTAACTATGTTTTATTATTACCACCTTTCTGCATTTGCTTCCTACAAGCACATGTGCATGGGCTTTGATGACATTTCCTTTCTCTTCTTTACAACAATAATTGTGTTCATCATTCCACTCCAGATAGACACAGCCAATGAAACCTCTCCAATCAAGGCAAATTCAAGGACATTTTCCCCAAAGGATTTCTAAACAGTGTATTACCACGTAAGAAAGCAACATTATTCCTTATGTTAATTACTCAGATAAGATCATTACACAATGTAATTGAGTTGAAACATCATACTTAGTATGTAATTATGTATAATTAAAATATATAATTCTTGCCAAACGAAAAGTTTTAAAAACCTGCTTTTTCTAGGAATTATAATTAAGGAATAAAACATTCTTAGACTGTACAAGACAGAAACATTTGAATGAACCTCAAATTACAGAATTACAGAGTTTTTTAGCTATCAGAAACTCAAGAGATGATGTAGTTCAGCTATGTCATTTTATAGAAAATGGAATGTCTTCATATTAACAACATATCCTATTAGCTCAGAGGAGTATGTCCCTGCCTGGCAAGAGCGAGGTACTAAGTTTGATCCTCAGTACCAAAAATTTAAAAAATAACAAAACAAAACAGCACATACTATGAACAATGTGCTGATGATCTGACAGCGACAGCTAAGCTGAGCAAACAGGATGGCAAACGCATGAGGCAGTATCCATAGTATATGACATCACAGAATCATCACAGCCACCTCATAAGCACACTACTGTTTCTATCATGATTTCACATATGAGGTCCTGCTCCACAGCCAGTAAGTGGCATACTTGCAGGAGCTGAAAGGAATCTGCATCTGTCATAATTCTTTTGCCACTGTGGGTTGGAAGCAGGAAAAGGAAGAGGAGACAATGCCACAAGGACAGTAGGGAAGGGGGAGGTTCTACGTGGGTCTGTAGTCCTATCTACGTCATTATACTTTTCATTTACTACTGGGACTTCTTGGAGTACTTCCCCTTTGTAGCACAGCTTTTGTGGAGTTATGGCCACCAGACTATCCAAAAGATCTACAGATTATAAGAATGGAAAGATAAATAGGCCATTTTCTTATTGGGAACTACTTACTACTCAGGACATGTTTGGTGTGATCAATATATACAGTGAACACTTAAACTTATAAAAATTTACAATAAGATACACTGACATTAATCCTCCTCAAAATCTTCTCCATCACTTTGAAGACAACCATCATTTTTGCCAATTTCTGAACAATTCTAGAAGTCTGCTTTCACGTCTTTACATGCCATGATCAAAAATATGGTTAATGCTGCTGTCTCTTGCCTTAATCAAAGGCAGGCTTGTAAACACTTTATGATGCATCCTCATCTATCTCATTCATTGGATCTGGCACCATGTGACTTCTGGCTCTTCCCCAAAGTCATAATGACAACGAAAGGTAAAAGCTGTGTACTAATTCAGGACAGTGAGGCAGCTAGCATAGTGCGACTAAAGACACTCATGAAGAAGAACCTCTAGAACTGCCTCAGACAGTGGCAAGAATACAGTAAGTTCAAAACAAGGGGGAGTATTTTGAGGGAGAATAATAACAAGTTATCTTTTACTATAAGAAAAAAAATTTTTTTTGTACCCAAAATTGAACTCATGACATCACACTTGCCAGGCAGGCTGAGCTAAACCCCTGGCCCACTATAAGAAATTTTTAAAACTGTAAACATTTACAACATTTTTTGGATCATACCACCTAAATAAAGGTATAACTGAGTATTTGACCAAATCTCTCTTTACAGACTCATAACTAGTTCATCAAAATCAAGACCATGAAAGGCTCACTATCATCTCACACAGAATAATTCTGAGTGTTGAAAATACCTACCCCTATCTTATTGTTCAACATTTTAGTGAACTATTTAAGACATGTAAAGTGGGGCATGGTGGCACACACGTGTAATCCCAAATCCCAGCACTTGGGAGGATCACTGTGAGTTCAAGGCCAGCCTGGGCTCCACAGTAAGCTCAAGGTTAGCCTGCATTATGTATTGAGGCCCTGTCTCAAAAAAAAAAAAAAAAAAGAAGACATGCAAAGGATTCACATATACATATCAACATGTACGAAGTTGGAAGATGGCTAAGATGTTAAGTAACAGATTGATATCACTAATGAACCATAAAAAACAAAAAGCAGAAAATGAAAAACCTAGGTTGGGCGTTGTAGCAAACAACTGTAATCGCAGTGCTCTGGAAGGCTGAGGCAGGAGCTCTACAAGTTTGAGCTCAGCTTGGGGAGCTTAATAAGACTACCTCAAAATGAAAAATAAAAAGAGCTGGGGATGTAGCTGTATGTGAAGGCCCTGGGTTCAAGATAGTACTACATGGGAGTCATTTGTATGTGTATACTACTCATACTCTTTGCTCAATGTCTTCTACGTGGGTGACTTTCATTTTATTGAGGGAGCATTTTATATTTTAGAGAAATCAGTCTCTTGTGATATGAGCTGCAAATACTTTCCCTCAATTTGTTCTCTCTGCTTTACTTACATGGTGATTCTTGCTATAAGGACATTATTGATTTCTAGGTAGGAAATTTATCAATCTTTTCTAACTTCTGAATTTTGTACCATGTTTAGAAAATTTTAACATTCTTTAAATAAATGAACTATTCTGGGGTTTTTGATTATATCTCCTATTCATGGAATGCAGTATTTTTTTAAATCTCCAAGTACTGTTTATGATTTCCCTTCTAGTTTTAAGATGTAATTGACAAGTTATATGATGCCCTGATAGACAGATGTATACTTTGGAATGATTAAATAGGTCTAATTGACATGTATCACCTGACATATTTTTGTAGTCAGAACACTTAAGACCTCCTGTTTCAACACATTGCTGACTATAATTATCATGCCATACAACAGATCTCCAGAATTTATCTAATTGTAACTAAAATTATCACACCATACAACAGATTTCCAGCATTTATCCTAACTAAAACAATGTTTTAATCAATCTCTAGTTGAAGTATATTCACTTTTAAAATTCCTTTTGTCTCTAAAGTTTAGAAGCAGGTTTTTCTTTCTATTTTGCTTTTTCTTTCATGCAATTCATTTTCTTATATGGCCAGTACTTTTGTGTTGCTTACTCATATTTAATGAAGAAATGGGTAACTTCTATGGGTTTCTCGGTTTTTCTTTCTCCAAGTCTCTATGAGACAAATGTAACTATGAATGTGCTCCCTTATCTGTGATTTCACTTCCTCAGATTTTAATTACTTGTAGTTAATCACTGTTTGAAAATATTAAATTGACAATTCTAGAAATAAACCATTCATAAATTTCAAACTGTGTACTATTGTCAGCCGAATGAGAAATTTCAAGGCCCGCCACTTGAACATAAGCACTGTCCTCAGTTACTTAGCAGCTGTCTTGGCTGTTGGCAGCACTGGTTATGTTGCACCATTCATGCTCTAGATCTGCACACTTGGTCCAACACAGCATCACGCCCACCTGTGCTGTTCGTTTCCATCGCACCTCCACACAGGGAGCATAAGCACAGCACAATGATAACTTGTGACTCCACATTCACATATTTATCACAGCACACTGTGATAATGTTGTTTTATTATTGATTGCTTTTAACATCTGTCTTACCATTGTTAATGTATAAAGGCAGGGTCCCCAGCAACCCACTTAGGACCTCTTCTGTCTTTCTCAGACAGAAGCTTTCTTTCCCCAGTAAATATATTCTGCTCTTGAAAAACAAAGTTATTGAGCTGGGTGTGGTGGTGCATTCCTATAATCCCAGCACTTGGGGGGCTGAGGCAGGTGGATCACAGCAAATTTGAGACTAGCTTGGGCTACAAAGTGAGCCCAAGGCCAGCCTGAACTACATGGTGAGACCTCGTCTCAAAAACTAACAAAACCAAAATAACAAAAAAAGTTATCACATGTATGTATGTACAGGAAAAAGTGTAATCCTCTCAGATTTCAAGCATCCCTTGGGGGCACAGAACTTGTCCCCCATGTTTATGTGGGATGACTATAATGGGGGCATGTCAACTATCAGCTTGTGCTTCAGAGGGAAAGAGGGTAGCTGTCAGGCTGTGGGCTTCCCAAATGCTAGAGTAACTCTCTTGGATAAAACTTCAAGCTAGATTTTAGTGTTATGCTATTGTTTTAACAGAATAGCCTAACATACATAAAGTACACAAAAGAAAAATGTACATTTCAATGAGTTACTACCCAGTAAAACACTTGAGTTAAAAAAAAAAGTTCTTACAAAGCTAAGCACATACCTATCGTAAGCTAAAGGAAAACACATGTCCATGCAAAGGTTTGTACATGAATACTCAAAGCAACTTTCACCATAATAGTTGAAACTGAAAACATCCAAATGTCTATCAACTGGTGAGTGGATAAACTGTGGAACATCTACACAATGACATGCTACTTAACAAAAAGAAAGAAACTTTGGAGCTGGGAATGTACCATATTTATCTCTGAAAATAAACCCTAATTGGAAAATAAGCCCTAGCATGATCTTCTTGGATGTTCTACTATAAGCCCTAACCCAAAAATAAGCCCCCAGAAGGATGCATTTAGTATGTCTGTTGTAATACATAACGCACTTACTGAATTATATTAATAATATTATTTTATAATTAATAATACTTAATTATTGACATTATACTTAAAACAAGTAAGATAAATTACAACTAAGTATAAATACCCAAGTGGATGGCTTTGGATGAGATGTAACGCCTATATAAACAGATGAACTTGTGATGTACTGCTAAGTGAGAAGCTGGAGTGCAGACACGTGAATAACTACATATTGATACTAGTTGTGTTTAATATGAATCTGTTATGTGTTATAACTTAATATTCTTGTGTGAAATAAACATTTTCTGAATTTGGTGCCTATAGTTTTTCATTGCCTTTGTGTGGATGATTATCTTAACTGTCATCATTTTGTTGCCATTCTCTGTCTCTTAATTCTTCAATCAACACTTCATTTACTGGAAACTTTGTGAAGCTTGCTCGGCCTGCAAGAGAGCACGTCTTGGGTGAAGAATTCATGGGATAAAATCACTGACAGCTGTGTTACCAATTCACTAGTAGCAGTCTGTGTGGACGGGAAATGCTCATTTGAGGAGTGCTATTGCTGCATGTGAGGGTTTGGGACTAATGGCTCTATAGGAAATGGAGTCATAAGAAATTCAGGCTGGAATATGGGGGTTTGGAGAGCTATGACAATGTTCCGGAAGACAACATGACTATATCTGAATAAATGTAGACAGCTATACATGAACAAACATAGATTATTGTACATAAAAAATGAGACATCCAATTTTTTGGAGTAAAAATTAATATAAACTGGGTCTTATTTTCAGGGAAATATGAAAAATATGGTAGCCGAGGATTTAGCTCAGTGGCATAAGCACTTGCCTGGCAAGCGCTAGACCGTGAGTTCGATCCCTGGTACCACCAAAAAAAAAAAAAAAAAAGAAAAGAAAAAAAAAATGGTAGCTCAGTAGGAGAATGCTTGCTTACTAGCTATGGAAAGTCCTAGGTTCTACGCCATGTGAATTCTGAAACAATCAAATGCATGACTCTTAAAAATTATTATGCTGTGTGTGGAGATTCCTCCAAAAAAAACTAGGATTGGAGGTCCCACTTGAACCAGCAATTCTTCTGGTTATCTACCCAGAAGGATTAAAAACATCATACCACAGCAATATATGTGCATCCATTTTATAGCAGCACAGTTTGTAATAGCTAGATCTTGGAAACAGCCTAAATGTCCATCCACTGAGGAATGAATAAAAAACATGTGGTATTTTTATACAATAGAGTACTACTCATTCATAAAGAAAGATAAATTGGAGACTTTTATAGATAAATGGATGCAACTTGAGAACATATTCATAAGTGAAATAAATTAGATATGCATATGTATTGTCTCACTAGGGTAAGAAGCTTAAACAATAAATGTATGTATATATATATGTTACACTGCTGGTTTCTGTGAGTTCACTGAAGAGAAAGGTTTGTCCAATATTGTTTGGACAATTAAATGTAGCTATCTGGGGCTGGGGTTAGCTCAGTGGCTTAAGCGCCTGCCTGTCAAGTGGGAGGTCTTGAGTTTGATCCCTGGTACCAAGAATGAATGAATGAATAAATAAATAAATAAATGTAGATATTTCATACTCTGAGTAACTGATTTGAAAATAACAACACACAATGTACATAACATTGTTATACCCTGTTTTCTTTTTTTTTTTATACTGGCAGTTGAACTCACAAACTTGAACTTGCTAGGCAGGTGCTGTGCTGTCGATTAATTTACTCCCTAATTACTATGTTTTAAATTTTTTTTCCCTTTAACATAAAATAGATTTGAAAAGAAAAAAAAAAGAAAATTATTATGCTGAAAAAAAGCAGGCAGAAAAAGAGATCACACTGCCCCCTTCTGGGGTCTGGACTCCATTTACTCATTTATAATTGTACCCACTCTTGCCTTTCTGGAGCAAGCCCTACTTGACTGCAGTGATGTACCCTGTATATTTACAAATCCTATTTTAAAATATTTGGTTTAGGATTCTTATATCTATGTTCACAACTGAGAGTGGCTGTGCTCTTTTGTAATGTTTGCACTCAGTTTTGGGATCCCAACTCAGAACATGGCAGGCTTGCTAATCCTCTACCCTGGGCCCATCTCTGGATTCTAGTTCTGTTGTTGTTGTTGTTGTTATTATTATTATTATTATTATTATTTTATTATTATTTGTACCAGGGGTCAAGCTCAACCTAGTGTTTGCGAGGGAGGTGCTTATGCCACTGAGCTAAATCCCAGCCCTTGTCTTAATTATTTAAGTCCTTTATTAACAGGTGTTTGCAGTTTGTTGACTTTTTTGAAAACCAAAAAAGTTGCAAACTTTTCTTACAAATCAAAAATGAAGTTCTTAAAAATCTCAACTTGATCTGATATGAAACAATTTAAAAACCTTTAAAGGTGTATTGAGAAAAACCAGGCTTTTAAAAAGAACCACACTTATCATTTCCAAAGAGATGTCTTTAGGTAAAAACAATAAAAACCGCATGCTGCACAAAAAATATGGATAGTCCCAGTTATCAATAGCAAAAAAGCAACACTTGACATTTTCAGTTCCAATCTTAGGTTCATTTCATACTGCTGGAATTTTGTTCTCATTTCTGCTTGTTGGATGACTAAGCCAGATGATGTGAGAGATGTTAAACCTGCCTTCCCTAAGCCCAGCCTTGCTCTCTGCTGGTGAATCTGGGGTCTCTGTCTCTTTTGCCATCTTTGACGTAGGGTCTTCTGGGTGTCTGCTTTGGTAACTGACACCAGGGACACTGAGGTGGTTGCTGACCTCGGGCCTCACCTCCATGACCATCGTTATCCTCTTCCTTGCTGTCTTCTCTAGGGTGTGTTTGGTGAGAAGGGTCCCTGTGGAATCATGGTCTATAAACTCAATACGTATTTCTGCCTTGCTCTCCTGCACCCTCTATCCCTTCTCCTGCATAGCAAGGCTGGAATCCTGTGGTCATGGCCCACAGTCTCTCCTGCATATGGTAAGGAACCTTTGCCTGTGATAGGGTAGAGCTGGTGTGGTTGGGCCTGGCTTTAAGTGTGCTCTGTGGGCCTGCATTCTTCCCCACTCTCACTGTTCTGGACATTCTGCCAGCAGCTATGTGGAGGATACTGCAATGCAGGCAGCTTCTAGCATGGTGAGGCCTATGTATATTTTACAGCCCTGAACCAGAAACTCCACCAGGGCCCAAGACATTTGCTATCTCTGCACTCTTTTCTCCTTTAGCAGCACCAGACTCAACAGTCTCTCCATGTCCTACACTGTGGTGGGACTTCCTGGGGTTGTTCTTTACGGCAGTCTGGTATATAAATTCAGATTGCTTGGTGTCATTCCTGTTGATGAAACCATGTCCATTTCTTAAGTGAACCATTTTACTGTTCCCCAAATCTTCGTTGCAATGACCTTCTTGTCTGTGTCTCTGCCTATGGTCCATGGCTTGGTGTCGGCAGCGCTGAGGGTGGAGGTGCTGCTGGGCCTCAGCCTGGCTGCCTGTGGGGATGGTGACAGAGCCAGCTGTGGCTCCTTCTGGGTGTGAGGGTTCCTTGTGGGCTAGCTGGGGCTCTCTGGGGTTCTCTCCCTCTACCAATGGAGCTCTGGCCTCCAGTTTTGTCTTCCAACTCCTGCAAGGCTTTCAAGCATGCACTGAATTTCTCAGTCACCTTTTCTACAACTTGCAGCAGTCCAGTTCTCCATTCTGAGTTTCTTTCTTTTCCTAGATTCAAAACCTCTAACCCCTTGTTAATGCTTGTGTCTCCAAGTTATCCCCATAGTTTATTAGAGGAAATACTTGTTTTTAGTGGGAAGTTTCATTTAAATTACTGAGTCTACATTACCCAAAGCAGAAAGAAAACCTTAATCTTTTCCAGATAATGAATTCAAACTCCTTTGGGAGTGTGTTCTGTTAATTTGAGTAAATACCATGTTTGAGTTCCATCCCTGGGAAGAAGGAGAGGGGAAAAGATCTTGCACTAATCCTCTTTAAAAACCCTGCCTCTTACTTCTGCACCTCATTGTATTTGCCAATTCTGGGCTGACAGCCTCTTCAGGCCTCCAGTATGTGACCTCCTTGTGGCCATGGCTTCTGTTTCACCAAACAGTATGTCAGAAAAGATTCTGAAATTTCACTTTGTTAGGCAGACTGTTCTACTTTTTCTGTTTTATTGTATTTTGTGTGGAACTGTTAAGTGGGGAAAAGCACATGCTCAGTTCTTAAACTAGAAGTTTTATTAAATCTTTAAAAACTCCATATATCATAGCTGTTTTAAGAAGTTATCTTAGGGTTTTGAATGTTTCTACCACAAAGAAATGACAAATATTTGAGGTGATAGATATGTTTATCACAATGTGAACATTATACTATGAATAGGTAAATTGAAGTATCTATCACATGGTACTCTATAAGCAGAATGTATAAATATGCAAAATTTATGTGTAAGTTAAAAAAAGAACTTATTCTACAGACAAGACACAAATGCATAAAGTTATATGGACAAGGACAGCTACTACAGCATTATTTTAGTAAAATAGTGGAAAATAAACCAAATATTCATTAATAAAAGACTGCTTAAATTATGGTACAATATAACAATTTAAAAAGATGACATAAGCCAATATATAATAATATAACCATATTCTTAAAAAAAATTAGAACTACTTGATAGTATGTTCAGGAAAATAAATCTGAATGCACATATAAGTGAACATGTTAAGACAATATTTATGGGGAGGAATTATAAGGAACTACTGTTTTCCTCATAAATAACTTCATAACATTTGTGTTTTTATAATAATTTTTAATCATAAATAAAACATATCAAACCAAGTAGATCTTTTTCTTCAAAGAGCTCACATGCCAAAGAAGCCAAGCCAACTTCAGAATAGATCTTTATTTGAAATTAGGTAAGACTAATTGAGTAAAAGCAAGCTCAATAGTCCTGGATCTCAGTGGAAAAAGTCCTAGCTAGGGATACTGAAGGGAGATGATTCAACTATGCATAAAGATAGGGGAGATGATTAAGTCATCAGAAGAAACAGAACTGGGAGAAGCACTAAAAATCACAAAGAACAGACACAGAACTGATGGAAAGAGAGATGAGAAGTAGAGAGCAGCTGGAAGGATGATCTGTAATGGCAGTGTGTTATGGCTAACCTTTTCTCAATCTTTCATAGACTGTGTATCTATAATACTAATTTCATATTATGCTTAAATGAGCTAAATGGGATCAAGAAGACTGTTCCACTGTCTATACTACTAAATAGGAGTGTGATTTTTTTTTTTAAGACAGAGTCTCAGTCCAGAGATATAGTTCAGTGGCACACAGCGCCTGCCTGGCAAGCACAAGGTCCTGAGTTTGATTCCTGGTACAAAAAAAAAAAAAAAAAAAGACAAGTCTTGCTATTTAGTTTAGGCTGGTCTTGAACTCACTATGTAGCCCAAGCTGGCCTCAAACTCACAGCAATCCTCTTGCCTTAGCTGAAATTACAGGCATGTGCCACCATGCCTGGCCACAACAGCAGTATAATTTTAGACTGAAATTCACTGAAATGTTTTCAGGTCTTCGGTTTCCAATGCCACAGATGAAAAAGTCACATTAGATAATAAGTCACAGTACTGTACCTTGCTCCCTGGGCCTCTCACTAAGCCCTCCCATACTTTCACCTTTCACTCAGCATTTTCAATCAGAGATAGTATCTGAGGTAAGGCCTATTTACCACCCTATAAATGTTTTTGGCAAAATGTGAATTCTTTACAATTCAAAGACTTTCTTAGTGAATATTTTCTACAGTCTAAAAACTCCTCTGGTAATTTTTTTTTTTTTGTACCAGGATTTGAACTCAAGACCTTGTGCTCACCAGGCAGGTGCTATACCATCGAGCTATAGCCCCAGCCCTGATAATTCTCACTTATGAATAGAACTGACTACATTTTTTAGCCTCTGGGTTTTGTTATGCAGCCCAGGCTGGCCCCAAATCTGCAGTGACTCTCTTGCCTCAGTTGGGGTTACAGGTGTGGGCTACCACACCCAGCTTTATTTCTTGATTTACTTATTCTGAAACTATTTTATAACCACCATCATTATAACTGCTTTAGTCAAATGCACTAGTCCTCATGAAATCTATCAAAGCTTTATCTGTTCATGATTCTTACTTGGCTGTACAGTCAGTAGCAGGATAAAGTCTGCAGCAATGCACTGCGCACTGCTAATTTATTTGCATGTATTCAACAGAACAAGAGCAGCAAGAGCAAATGGTGATTTGAAAATAACATTTACCTCAAGGCTATTTTCCATAAGATATTTAAAAATCACTAGATAGAAGTCTTACCATTTTAAAGGTAACGAATAAACAAAGGGAATTAAAAAATAATAAATAATAAAAATCCTTACCAGTTTTTCTGCTTCTGTGTTCATTTCCCTTAATTTCTTGATATGTTCCTTTTTAATCATGAGAATTTTTGATAATTTAGTCTACAAATAAGAAATGTTTTGGAATAAATACAGGCATTTAGGTATTTTTGTCAGATATCAAATTTCCAGTTTTTCACTATGACATTTAAGCAGATTTTTGTGTCTCAATATAAATATAGCAAACATTTTATTTTATATATCTGATTAGCTGACAAGAAAATATTATTTTAAAATTTAAGACATGTTAAAAGCACTAAGGAGTCAACTTAAGCTTTCACAGCTCAAAATAGGATGTTAACAATGACTGCAAAGAACTGAAGCACAAATTTAAAAACCTAAGTTTGCACTGATTCTTTAAAAAAAAAGAAAAGAAAAAAAGACAAACAAATAAAAAACCCCAAGTTTAACTATTGTTGGAAACTGCTTAGTGACCAAACCCATTATCTGGTAAATTGGAAAGCAAAGCCAAAAGCACAAACATTTATCTTGCATTTCCTATACAAACCATTACCACTAGGTAAGCAAACAACTGAGGAAGTTCTTAACTATTCCAACTTTTAAGCAAAAGAATGATCTAACCAAACTTCGAGATGCAATCATCAGTTTACAGGATACAAAAGGAGAGAAAAACATGTCTTAACAAAGACTTGCCAATAGCTGTTTATGCAAGAGCCATAATTCATAACTGTCAAAACTTGGAAGCAATTAAGACATCCTTCAGCAGGTGAATGGCTGCACAAACTGTAGCATGGTTCATATAATGGAATGTGATCAGTGCTAAAAGAAAATGAGAGCCAAGCATGGTGGCACACGCTTATAATCTGAGCACTCAGGAGTCTGAGGCAATAGGATCACTGCAAGTGTGAGGCTAGTCTGGGCTACAAACTGAGTTCAAGGCCAGCCTGAACTGCCTAGCAAAACCCTGTCTAGGAATGAATGAATGAATGAATGAATGAATGAATGAAAGAAAATGAGATCTCGAGCCGTGAAAAGACATGGAGGTGTCGTACATGTCTGTAACCCCTGAACTCAGAGGTTGAGGCAGAAGGATCTCAAATTTGAGGCTAGTCTGGGATACACAGTGAGCTCAAGGCCAATCTGGACTACATGACCCTGTCTCAAAAAAGAGAAAAAGAGAAAAAGGCATGGTAGCACATGCCTATAATCCCACCACTTTGGAGGCTGAGGCAGGAGTGCAATATGTTCAAGGCCAGACTCTGCTACCTAGTGAGTTTAAAGCCAGTCTCCACTACATAGCAAGACTCTGTCCCTCCCCACAAAAAGATATGTAGGAAACTCAAATGTATATTCGTAAGTGAAAAATGTATATTAGTAAGTGAAAGATATGAAAAGTAAATATACTGTATGATTCCAGCTATGCAACATTCTGGGAAAGGCCAAACTAGGGAGATGGTAAAGACAAGTGGTGCCAGGGTTGGAGGAAGGGATGATCTTTTGCTGGAATACAAAAGATTTTTAAGGCAGTGATACTGTGTATCATGCTGTAATTACTGGTAACTGTGTCTAATCCTCTAAAATACCCAACACCACAAGTGAGCCCTAAGAACTTTATGGCCTTTGGGTGATGATGCCGCCAGCATCGCTTCACCAACCTTAACAAATGTCCTAGTCTAGGGGGATGTTGACAGTGGAGGGACTGTACCTGAGCTGGGCAGGTGACATACAGAAAATATGTGCACCTTCCTCTCAATTTTTTCTGTGAACCTAAAATTGCTCTAGGAAAGCAAGATCTATTAAATTAAAAAACAAAACATGTAAGTATCAATCAAAACATCAATTCTTTAGACACACTACAACAGTAATTAGCTGTGGTACCCTTTGCTTATGGTTCTCTGGATCTCTCTTTATCTGACCCTTCCCCCTAAAAAAACCATTCCATGTTCCAAGGGATAAGCCTTGGCTCTTCTCATATTTTCAATCTTTCATATGAAAATATCTACCCTTTGGGCTGGGCATGCTGGTATAACCTTTATAAGTAAAGTAAAGATGTTTATAACCAGGCATGGGGGTGCACACCTGTAATCCCAGCACTCAGGAGGCTGACTCAGGAGAATTGCCATGGATTCTAGGCCAGCTTGGGCTACACTGTGAGATCCAGGCCAGTCTGCATTACATGGCGAGACCTTGTCTCAAGGAAAAAAATATCTACCTTTGGAAACCAAAAGACATAAGAAACTTTATATTGTAAGAGTAATTAAGAACATAGGGTTAATACAAAATGCTGTATACATGCACGCAAATGGTAAAACATTATCAACTACCAAAAAGTAGACACTGAATATTTTAATGGATTATGTTATAAACATCTTTTTTTCCACTGGTACTAGGTACTGAATTCAGAGATTTCATCCCTAGACCTTTTTTATTTTGAGACAGGGTCTCATAAAGTCAATATATAATTCACAGGCTAGGTTCAAACTGTGATACTCCTGCCTCAGCCTCCCAGAGTGCTGGGACTACAGGTGTGCACCACCATGCCTGGTTATAAACATCTTTACTTATAAAGATTATACTTATCTCAAGCAAAAGTGGTTTTTATTTTTAAAAAAGAAAAAATTATTAGACTATGATAAACTGAATTTATTTAACCTAATTTCCAAAACCAACAACTCATTAAAGTTTTAAGAGTCAGGCTCTGGGGCTTTAGCTCAGCAGCACAAATGCCTAGCAAGTGCAAAGTCATGAGTTTGATCCCCAGTACCCAAAAAAACAAAAAACAAGAAACAAAAAGCAAAAAACAAAACAAAACAAAACACCCCAACCAGTCAGGCCACTGCCAGGTGTAGTGGCACATGCCTGTAATTCCAGTACTCAGGAGGCTGACTCTTTGCTTGTTCAAAACCGCCTGGACTACAAGGTGAGTTCAAGGCCAGCCTAAACTACACAGTGAGACCCTGCCTCAAAAACAACAACAACAACAAAAATAGTCAGGCCCACTTAGGTTTTTTTAAAAAAAGAGATTAAAAGAAAACAGAACAGTAGAAGCAATATAGGATTTAAAAACAAGCTAATAGGAAATTAACAATAGTCACTACACTGCATATTGTTATACTGTTCAAAAGAGGGCTGGGGATATAGCTCACTGGCACAGTGCCTGATTGGCAAGTGTAAGGTGGTGAGTTTGATCTCTGGTATGAGGAAAAACAAACAAACAGACAAACAAAAAGACACTATTTCACAAAAATTTGGGTAGGGATATAGCTCAGCAGCAAATCACCAGCCTGGCAAGTGCAATGTCATGAGTTTGATCCCTGGTGTACACACACAAAAAGTTTCTCAGATTACAAGAAACAGGCATGCAAAATAGATCAAATAATATAAGTGATTACAGTTTGTTTTCCTGAACTAACAGGATCAATAGTACAATTATCTTAGCTATCATATATATATATGTATATAAAAACTTTTTTAATAATTTTTTTTTTTGGTGCCGGGGATCGAACTCACCACCTTGTACTTGCCAGGGAGGCAGGCACTTGTGCTACTGAGCTAAATCCAGCTCAGTTTTTTTTTTTTTCATTTTATGCGATGGGTCTCACCATGCAGTTCAGACTGGCCTTGAATTCACTATGTACTCTAGGCAGGACTCAAATTTGCAGCAATCCTCCTGCCTCAGCCTCCTGAGTGCTGGGATTATAGGTGTCTGCTGCCACACTCAGCACTTAGAAAGATTATACATATAATACTTATATATTCATTTCAATTTAGACTGTGTGTGTTAGTTATGGTGGTGGGGGTAGGGGAGGACGACACTCAGTATTCTGCACTGAGTTACAGCCTCAGTCCTTTATTTTTTGAGTCACAGTTTTGCTAAATTGTCCAGGGGGGCTTAAATTTGTGGTCATCCTACCTCAGGCTCCCAAGAGTGCTAGCATGACAGTGTTGGACCACCACACCTGATTTAGACTTAGATTCCTTGGTATCTAGTCCCTAAGTATTTAACAAGGAAATACTTTTAGTCAGTCTTAGAAAAGACAGTCAAATAAGAAAGAACTCAGTCATTTTTGGTTAACTTTCATTTTCAAGCTTTGCTGAAAATAGCAGCCCTTAAAATCTGTGTAATATAAAAATACCTGTCCCTAGACAAACCTTAATAACACAAAAGATGCTCAGTTTTTAATTATACAGCAAGATATTGCTTACCACTTGAATAAGGAATTCTACTGGAAAACCACCCAATGTTTCAGTGTCAGATCCAGAAATTTTACTCCTCCAAGGTGACTGTCCTAATAAAGGATCACTGTCCTATGGGAACAGAAGAAAATCACTGACTGTTTAAAAAATCTCATTTTAGATAAAGTTCTGTTATATTTAATGCATTAAAATCCAGTAAGAATGAAAATATTTCCAGAGCTTAAGTAACTATCATTTTATATGTGACAACCCAAAGCAATACAGGTAATGCATGAAGTTACTATAATAGCTATATACTTCATAAGACCACAGATCATATTCATAAAAATTACTGATGGTATTTCTAAAATATTACTTACTGTAATCGGTGACTGGAGAGGAGGAGTATAATGTAACCGTGGTGGGGTCATAAAAAATCGAGAAGGCCGCTGTTTCTGTCCAAAGGCAGCGATAGGCATGGTTTCATGAGGCTCATTACTCTTTGGGAATAGAGAGAAATCCATAACACTCAGTTTTACTCATCTTTTAACAGTCTACATAGCATATTCTATGGTTATTATAGAATGTATTATTCTATAAATATCAAAGAGTAAATCAGAGAATGAAAATACTACTTTGCTGACAAAGATTAAACCCACAAAAGAGAAAAAGAATTAAGAAAAAGTTCAAAGGATCAAAACAGTTCAAAGAATACTTGATTAACTTTAAAGTGTTTCTGTGCTGGCTGAGGGCAGGCCCAGAAGCAGAGGCAGAAGGGGTGCAGTTCCCCAAACCTCCTGGGGCTCCAGGGCTGAACCTCTGGGGCGTGGACATTCCCGTGGTCTGGCAGTGGATGTTTCTAACCTCTCAGCCGCTGTTTCTAGCTCTTTGGGTGTATGCTACCTCACTGTAGAGACACAGTCTCCTGATTCATAGCAAATGTATAATCATAAAGTTTGCGTAGCTATTATTCTTGAAGCAAAATTGTCATCTGTTTCTACCTAGATGTCATAGCTACTAAAGTGGCGAACACTGTGGTAATATAACCTATGTTCCTCAAGAATGAGAAGTGAAAAATATTTTCAGCTGAGATGTGCTTGCAGCAGGTAAGGGAAATATTCCTTCCCTGTGGCTGGTCTGCTGTCTGCAGGAGAAACTGATTTGCACGGTGGAGCCTCTGACTGCAGGACAGGAGTGGACTGTGAATTTTTCCCAGATTAATGAAAAAGATAGTCAATTGTTGAAGATGACACTTTGCAGGAGACAGGAGAGGGGATCCCATACCCAAGAACTTCTAGCATTTAAAACTACTAGGGATTCCAAGTATAATAACAAAAAACTGCTTAGTTTCAGTGGTATTAAAGTAGACTGACTAAAGTAAAAACAACAACAATAACAACAAAAACTTTAAAGTATTTTATAGCCACCTTTGGTTATCAGCATTTAGACTGTATGAGTATACTACAATCAAACTATAATATACTATAACCAAACTGAATTTTACTATAATCAAACTGAATTCTTAGCCAAGGAGAATTTTTGAGTGATCCCATATTGAAAATTACATTAACGAAACATGAAAACAATTTTCCATCTGTCAAGCTCACTGCTGTAAGAGCCTGCCTGGCCAGCATGAAGTCATGAATTTGATCCCTGGTGCCAAAAAACAAACAAAGAAAAAAAAATCCAAAAACAAAAAACTTCAAAGACACAGTTAAGAACAATTTTTACAGCTGGGTATTTAGCTCAGCAGCATAAGTACCTGTTTGGCAAGTGCAAAGTCATGAGTTTGAACCTTGGTACAAAAAAACAAAAAACAAAGACTGAGTTTTATTTAGTTTTGAGATGGGGCACGTTGCTTGGACTCTAGCACCGGTAATCCTCTCTCAGCCTCCTAACTGCTCAGACTATGCTGAGCCAAAATCTTCCTTTTTTGAAAGAGGAGTTTTGATGATAGCATTCTTTAATGCAAGACTTAGGTGATATATTTTGTTCTGTGTCTACTCCAAGTGTTACTTCTCCTCTAAAGCTCCTTTCTAAGTGATGTCTGATAGGGATTATCCTCATCACAAACAGGAAGCCACAGTTTTTAAAAAAGTATATACTAGTGCCAGGCATGGTGACACACACCTGTAATCTAACACTCCAGATGAGGCAGGAAGACTGTTGTGAGTTCCAGGCCAGCCTGGACTACACAGTGAGGTCAGGGCCAGCCTGAATTACAAAGCGAGACCCCATCTCAAAAAAACAAAACAAAAAAACCCACTATATATTAGAAAAGGAAGATTCTATTTTTCCATTCAGGAGATAAAATCTTTTTCATTTTTAATTATAAAGTCATAATTCTTAAAAATTAATTTTATAACAGAAAAAAGGAGAGTAAAATGGATACAATTTTCATTATGCTTAGAAAAAGACTACTTTATTATAAAATTGTGTAGTTTTCTTACAAGTAAGAAATCCTAGCACTCTGGACCTGTAATCCCAGCACTCTGGGAGTCAGAGGCAGAAGCCCATGTTCAATTCCTAGTAGTGCAGAAAAAGAAACAAACAAATCTTTATCCATCTATTTCTAAGATGCTGTCTCAGGGTGCAATTACGTTAGCTCAGAAGATAGTGTGCAGCATGAGATGCACTTTAGGGTCTAAAGTATGCTTGGCACAGGTGAAGCCTAAGGGTCCCTACACCACACAGGAAGGTGTGCAGTTCCTTAACTTTGCTAAGTCATGAATGAGCGTGAAATAATGTGCTTAAAAGATCTGGATTCTAGCCTTGGACTGACAGGAAAACAGCTCTAGAGCCTTGAATAAATCACTTATTGTACTTAAGTCTCAATTTTATCATGGGAAAAGTGAAAGTATTTAATATTCTCTCTCCCTGTAACTGAGGATAAAACAGATCCCCCACCCCCACCCCCCAAGATTCACTCTGTAATTCAGGCTGGCCTTCAATTATGTAGCCCAGGCTGGCCTCCAACGCATAGTGATCCTCCTGCCTTGGCCTCCCTAGTGCTGGGAAAAACAGAACAAATCTTAAAAGAGCAAGACGTTATATACTTTTAAAGGTGTTTTTGCAAGACTATATCATAACCTATAGCTGGGATTATTAATTAACCTATAGCTGAAGGAGTGATCAGTTTACTACACTGAAATATCAGGTAGGTAAACAACAGCAGAAGGAACCTGGAAATATAAGACTTAAGCATAGCTATGTTACAGGAGTTTAGTAAGAAAGAGTTAGGAACCTTCAAGGTCTCTTCTTTTACAAACTGAAACCTCAATTCTATACAAAACACAACTTGTAAGAAAACTGCACAATCTATGTAATAGGCATTAAAAAAAAGTATTACAAAAGACTACTTACAAGCACCTCATAGTCAGGGATGGTGTGAGTCCCAAGTCCTGTCCTATCGAAAGTCACTCTGTAAGTGGCATTAAGAGTATCCACAGCATCTATCTGTCCTGTGAACAGACCATCATGTACGCCACGCAGTCGTGCTGAGGAAAGAAACACAGGCATTAGCATGTTTGGAGAGACAAAGAATTGACAAATATAAAACTGCTCCAAGTATGTAAGTTAGATCATAAAAGGAATGGCTGTATTATAATTAGTTTCAGGACAAGCCTGTACTTTATTTTAGGTTGAAACAACAAAAAGATTTTTCTGAAACAAAAAATGAAAATAATTATCCTTAATTTGATGAAACCATAAAGCTACCAAATTAAGGGAAAAATATTTTAAAATAATTCAGAAGTTAAGCTTCTAAAAAGTCAATGAGCCAGGGATTTAGCTCAGTGGTTTGAGCACTTGTCTGGTAAACACAAGGTCATGAGTGATCCCTGGTCAAAAAAAAGTCAATGAAATAACTTTGGCCACTGTATTCATAGGCAAAACACTGTAAGTAGCTCAATTAAAAGAATAAGTCAGACATGGTGGTGCCTTCCTGTGATCCTAGGTACTGGGGAGGCAGAAGCAGGAAGATCCCAAGTTTGAATTCAGTGCTGGCAACTTAGGGAAACTACATCAAAATAAAAAAGGGTCTGGGAATATAGCTCCGTGAAGATCTGTTCCCTGGCTTCAAAGTCCAATAGCGTGGAGGGGTGTGGAGACAAGGATGCTGTGCAGAAAAGAACTGGCAGAGTAGCCCTGAGGTCTGCTTCTTCTAAAAAGGCCTACCTTACAGGGCTAGCCCTTGGCTAGCACCTGGAAACCTGGACTTCCAAAGGTTTCCAGTTCCCTAATTAGTAAAAGTGATTTATTATGTCTAGATTGCTTGTGAAAGTAAAAGAAGTATGTTCAGGGATGGGGATTTAGCTCAACAGCATAAGTGCCTGCCTGGCAAGTGTGAGGTCGTGAGTTCAATCCCCAGTACTAAAAAAAAAAGTATGTTCCAAGAATTAAAAGGGATATTCCTTGATAGGAAATTTCAACAGAGAATAGAAACTATACAAAAGAATAAAATGTAAACTAAAGTTGGAGAGTATACTAATAATGCCACATGGTGGTGCAGCACTTGGGAGACTGAGGTAGGAGGACTGCCACAAGTCTGAGGCCAGGCTGGACTACACAATGAATTCAAGGACATCCTTAACTACATAGCAAGACCAAGTCTCAAAAAAAAAAAAAAAAAAGTATACTAGTAAAAGACATGGTGTTGTACATTTGTAATCTCAGCACCAGGGAGGCTGAGGCAAGAGGATTGCCATTAGAGTTTGAGGCCAGCTTAGACCACATAGGGAGTTCAAGACCAGCCTAAACTACACGGCAAGATCCTGCCTCAAAAAACAAAAAAACAAAAAAAAGTGTACTATCAGAAAAATTTACCATAGGAGCCCACCAACAAGTCTGGGATAGTAGAGTCAGTGAAAGTTTTAGATACTATATTACAGCAAGTCCATGTTTCTTTCTTATTTAAATTGATAGATAATTTTATTTATCTAGGGCCAGGGATATAGCTCAGTGGTACAGCGCCCTGCCTGGTGAATGTGAAGTCCTAAGTTCAATTCCCAGTACCAAAAGATAAGATAAAATAAAATAAAATGTATTTACCATGTATGTATTGTACAACATGACGTTCTAAAGTACAAACACATCACAGAATGCCTAAATCTAGCTAATTAACACATGTATTACCTTACATAATTATTTTTATGGTTAAAAAGACTATATACACTCTCAGGATTTTTCAAAAATACAATATATTATTAAGTATAGTCAACATACTGTACATCTCCTGAACATACTGTTTCTGTCTACTGAAATTCTGTGCCCGTTGACCAGCATCTCTCCAATCTGCCTCCCTCATCACCTACCCAGAACCAGGGTAAACAAGATTTTATTCTCTCTTCTAACACCAACACAGGAATGATATCATGCAGAGTTTGTCTTTCATCCCAACAATACACAGGAAATCAAACTCAGATTTTTTTTATTCTCAAACATAGATCACTTTTAATACTAGGTATGTGAATTTCCCTCACACATCCAACAAACAATATTATAGGTGTGATACCAGCTGTGTGTGCTCTAATTCAATTCAATTCTAATGCGACCTGGGATCATAGATAATAGGCTGAGGACTCAGCCTATAGCTGCCCTCTCGTCCCTGAGTGTGAGTAACAGCTCAGGTTGTTTCACCAGTGCTTCTGATGGGCAGCTAAAAATCAGGGTTTCTATAACCTCTTCACACTTCCCAGACTTGCTGAATGACTCACAGAACTCAGGGAAACATTTCCTTACATTTATGGCTTATTATAAGGCTACTACTAAAGATACAGATGAGGCTGGGGATTTAGCTCAGTGCCTGCCTGGCAAGCACCTGTCTGGCAAGCACAAGGTCATAAATTCAATCCCTGGTACCAAAACCCCCCCAAAGATACAGATGAAAAGATGCATGAGGCAGATAAGGGGGAAGGGATACATATCCCATCCTGGTTTCTTCAGGCATATTATCCCCAGACTACCAAGTGGTTAACTGCCTGGAAACTGTCTTTGAGTATTTACGGAGGCTTCACCACAGTGATGGATATGTTAAAGCACTGATCACTGGTAATTAGTTTAACTTTCAACCCTTCTTCCTCCCCAAGAGGCCGGTAGACAGGGCTCCAAGGCCCATCCCCGAGTTCTTCCCCTGGTTTTTCAGGTGACCAGCCCCATCCTGTACCTATCCAGGGGCTATCAGCCATCAGTCTATTCATTAACATACTGTAAGGATTCCAAGGACTCTAGGAGTCAAATGTAGGAAAAAGAACAAACATCAAATGTGTATTTTACAATATCACACTGGTTGATTTCACTTAACATAATATTCTCTAAGTTCACCCAGCTGTTTGAGAATGAGACATGTTCCTTCTTTAAGGTCAAACAGTATTCCTTACACACACACACACACACACACACACACACATTTTCTTTGCCTGTCATCAGTGGATACACACTGATGGCATTTATCTTGGCTACCGAGTAATGCGGCAATAAACATAGGTATGCAGATGTTTCTTTGACAAAAAGAATTCACTTCCTTTGGATATGTACCCAGTAGTGGGATTACTGTGTTACATGGTAATTCTCTTAATAACTTTTGGAGGAACCTCCATATTAGTTTCTATAACTATTATTTTACTCTTCGATCAACAGTATTCAAGGGTTCCTTTTTCTTTACATACTGGCCAACACTTGGTGGCTTGTTGTAACTGTCATTCTAACAAGTGATACTTCATTGTGGTTTTAACTGACATTTCCCTAAAGATTATTGATGCTGAGCACTTTTTTCCATATACCTGCTGACCATTTAAATATATATATATATATTTTTTTTGAGAAATATCTATTCATACCTTTTGTCCATTTTTTTCAGGTTGTTTTCATGCTGTGAGTTGAGTTCCTTACATGTTAGATATTAATCCTTCATTAGACTTGTAACTACTTTCTCCCAGCATGTGGATGTTCCTTCACTTTGTTGACTGACCTTTTGCTGTACAGAAGCTTTTCAGTTTGACATAATCCCATGTTTCTACTTTTGCTTTCGAGGGCAAGCATGTACTCTCATCTATTAAAGACAGATCATTAAAAATAAACCTAATCCAGCCAGGGGTTTAGTCAGTGGTGTTAAGTGCCTGCTTGGCAAATCAAAGGTCACCAGTTTGATCCCCAGCACAAAAATAAATAAATAAATAATGTAATCCAAAGGACGGAGAGAAAAAGATTCAAGAAAAATGAACAGAGCCTCTGACAGTTGTAGGAAGGGGTTGCATATACCAACATATTTATAATGAATGAGTTCAGGGAAAAGTGAGAAAAGAGAGAAAACGTCGTAG
The DNA here is from genome assembly GCA_004027455.1 of Hydrochoerus hydrochaeris. Lineage (NCBI taxonomy): Eukaryota > Metazoa > Chordata > Mammalia > Rodentia > Hydrochaeridae > Hydrochoerus > Hydrochoerus hydrochaeris. Next base: position 78,251 of record PVLA01002708.1, read on the forward strand.
GGAAATAATGGCTGGAAATTTCCTGGGCTTGAGGAGTTATCCTGCAGACCTGCTGTGCTGTGGACATGGTCTGTCCTCCATGGTTCTTGTGTGTGAGCCTCCTAGTGAGGCACTACACACCCTCTGAGAAGCCACTGGGATGCTGCCTGCAGAAGGGCGTTCACAGCAATGGTGTGACCAACGTACTTCCTGTGAGCACAGCTCTCAATAAGAGCAAGAAGCCTGGCCTTTCCTGCACTCCAGCTTCCTGGAGTCATCCCATGAACTCGCTCTCTTGCAGGTGTTCTGGCCACAATGCCATCTGTCACATCACACAGTCAAGTGGACCTTTTCCAGAACCAAGCAGGGCTGCAACCACACTGTTTGGACTTTTGGCCCTCAAATCTATAAGCCACACAAACATCTTTTCTTTATCCAGACTGTGTTATTTCACTATAGCAATGGAAAACTGACAAGTACAAGATCTAAGAAGCTCACTTAATTCATACCAGTCAAGTTTCTGCACTTGATCTTAGCCAAAAGGCCAAGAAGTAATATACAATCAAGTTTCTGAAATGCAAGAGCAAAAACAGAATATTCAAACAGCAAGAGAAAAATAACTCTTCACATACAGAAGATCAGCAGCACAATTAACAGGTATATCTCCAGCAGAAGCAGTATCAGAAACAGTGCAGGTCAGGACACAGTATCATATCAAATACACTAACATGGAAAAACTGCCAGCAAGTATTCTGTATTCTATGAAACTATCTCATACAAACAAAAATAGAAACAACATGTTGCTAGTAGGGATGATTAAGAAAAAGTATTGCTTGGGTACCCCTGTGGTAGGATAGTTAGCATGTGCAAGACCCTGGGTTTTATACCCACTATCACCAAGAGAGGGAGGAAGAGCGAGCAGGGAAGTGAAGAAGAAAGGAAAGCAGGACGATAGGAAAGAAGAAAGAAAGTGAAGAGGGAGGGAGAGGAGGAGGGAGAAAGGAGAGGGGAAGAGAGAGGAAATAGTATCAGATAATAACCAAAATCTGCAGCACGGAAAGAACAGCATGAGAAATGGCAAACATTTAGACACAAACAAAAAATTCTATACATGTAATTTTTTCTATTCTCTTCATTAGTTTAGCAAAACCATAGAGTATTTGAAACAAGAACTATATAATACTATGTCACTGCATTTATTACATAGATATAATGTAAAACATGAGAACAGTAAAAAGGAAGTGAGAAGGAATACAGCCATAGCAGAGAAAGCTGCTATTTCTAAGCCAGAATAAAGTCAGTATTAACCTAAAGTAGGGTGTGATAAGTTAAAAATGCAAACTGTGCATATATCTAATTCCTGGAGCAACAACAAAAACAAAAAACTACTTTCAAAAATCAAAAGAAGCTAAATCTTATACTTAAAAATTTAACACAAAAGTAGGTAGAAAAAAAAGGCAACAAAAAATCATGACTAACAACTAATAGTAAAAGTACAAATGCAACCATGTAGATAATACATTAAATGTGAATGCACTAAACACTGAACAAAAAGCACACATTTGTAGACTGAATTTTAAAAAAAGAACCACTATAAGTTATCTCTACATGTGTCAGAGCCATACTTTAGACTCAAAAGACAAAAACATTGAAAGTAAAAGTACAGAAAAAGATGTACCCTGGTAACTGAAATCCTATGAGAATTAGGATGGCTGTATTAATAAAATACACAAAATGAAAATTTAAACTTAAGTATATTACTAAGGAACAAGAGGCACATTTCATCATGAAAAAAGAGTAGCTGAGTGTGGTAGTGCACATCTACAATCTCAGCCACTCAGGAGGCAGAGGTAGGACTGACATGAATTCAAGGCCATCCTGGGCTACATATAGAGATCTTGTCTCAAAATACAAACCAAACCTAAACCTAAAAAAAAAATTTTTTAAAAAATATATTGGGAAAACATGACAAACACAAATGTATGCGTGTTTTTTTTTTTTTTTTTTTTAAATACCAGGGAATGAACTCAGGGCCTTCATACTGAGCTACAACCCCAGTCCTTTTTATTTACTTTTAATTCTGAGGAGAGGGTCTTACTAACTCACTAAGTTATCCAGGCTGGGCTCAAACTAGCAATCTTGCTTTAGCTTTTCAAAGTGAGGAGATTACAGGTGTGTGCCACCAGGTCAGGCTAAATGTATACTTCTTAACAGACCTCCAAATTACACGGAGCAAAAACTGACAGATCTATAAACAGGAATATAAAGCTCAACAATTGGCGATGTTAATACTGTTTTCTCAGTAATTCTCAGAAAATCACTAAAAGGATACAGAAGAGCTCAACATTATCAGTTAATTTGATTGAACAGTTTGCCTATTTTTCTATTGGTGCCTTTTAATGCAGTTTTTAAATGAACCTAAACCACGAGTCATCCGTTGCTTTTTTGATTATTTTGTCCATTCCAACAAATCTCCGCCTTTGAATAGATCCCAAGGACATTTTCCTACATTACTTTTATAGTTCTAGTTTTTCTGCTAAGCCTGTTGGTCCACCTCAGATGACATTTTTTTTCTTTTTGCTACTGGGGACTGAATCAACAAACTCGTGCTTGCCAGGCAGGTGCTTGTGCTGCTGAGCAAAACTCCAGGCCCTTAGATTATGTTTGTGTATAGAATAAAGGATTAATGTTTATTTCAACATGGATATCTAGTTCTTCCAGCAATGCCTGCTGAAATGTCCTCCCTTCCCATGAAAATGCTTTGATGGCATTATGAAGTCAGCTACCCACAGAAGGCTGGATCTCCTCTCAACTATTTATTGTACGCTACTAGAAAGCTGAATGGAAATGTTGCCTGTATTCTTGCATTATTCTGACTGTAGTGCCAAAGTGTTCAAAATTTTACCACTAAGTATACAGTACAAAATTTTTATATATGAACTTCAATCAGTTTGAGGAAGTTCCATTTCTAGTTTGTGGACAGGTTTATTATGAATATGAGTATGATCAGTTGGTTTTTCTGTATCTATTGCTAAGCCTGTATAATTTTTTTCTTTTATATTGTTAAGGCTCCTATGGCTTTTATTTAGATGTTTCACCAAAACCTCATTCTCAAAGGTGGGGCTTTTGGATGACTGGATTATGGAGCTATGGGTGTGGCCTGGAGGGTATACCTCCCCGTCCTGCTCTTCCTGGACATGCTTTGCTTCCTGGAGGTCATGAGATAAGCAGCTTTTCTCCACTGGACCCTTCCAGCATTCTTTCCTGCCTTGGAATGAGTCAATTACTGGTTGAAATGGGACATCTCTTTAATTTGTGGGTGTCAGGTATTTTGTATCAAGGATGGGGAAAGTGACTAAAACAAAGGCAAACTAACTTTTTATTGATTTTTAAATATATTTTTTAGAACAGTTTTGGGTTCACAGCAAAAGCAGTACAGAGTTCCCATTTAACCCCTGCCTCCCCTGCAGGTATCAACCTCCCTTCCAGCAATACCATGAACCACAGTGGTAAACGTGTTACAGCCAGTCCATCTACACTGACGCCTCATCACTCATACCACAGTTTACAAGAGTGTTCCCCCTTGGAGAACACTCTACAGGTTTTAACAAATGAATACTGATCTCCCACCATTATAGTACCCCATAGGTAAGTTGTGATGTCCCCCAAATCCTCTGTGCTCTGCCTTTTCATCCCTTCCTCCTCCCAACCCTTGGCAATCACTGACCTTTTTCACTGTTCCCCAGTTCTGCCTTTTCCAGAAATATACAAGTAGCTGTAGCTTTTTACATTGGCTTGCTTTATTTACTGAGGTGCATTTGAGACTGCTCCACATTTTTTCATGGTTTGACAGCTCGTTTCTTTTTAGTATGGAATAATATTTCATTGTCAGGTATATGCCACAACTGATTTATCCATACCTTCTTGGTTTCTTCTAAGTTTTGGCATATTTTTGGCAATTATAAATAAATTTGCCACGAACATCCCAGGCAGGTTCTTTTGTGGACATAGTTTTCAACTCCCTTAAATACCAAGACACACAAACACTGGAGCTGAATAGTGATTGTGTACTTAGTTTAGTAAAATGAGAGTTTCTGTTGCTTGGCATCTTCATCAGCAGTGGAGTGCTGCAGTGTTTTGGATTTTTGTCATCCTATAAAGTGTGTAATGGTGCCTTACTGTTTTTTTTGTTTGTTTTGGCTTTTTGAGACAGGGTCTCTCTATGCAGTTCAGGCAGGCCTTGTGCTCACTTTGTAGCCCAGGCTGGTCTTGAACTCGCAACAATCCTCCTGTCTTAGCCTCCCGAGTGCTGGGATTACAGGCATGAGCCACCACGCCCAGCTGCCTCACTGTTTTAATTTGCATTTCTCTGAGGACATCAGATGTTGAGTATGGGATCTTTTTAGACATTTGTTCGCCATCTGTGTATCTTCTTTGGTGGGATGTCTGCTCAGGTCTTTAGCAGTCTTTTAAATTATTTTCTTACTGTTGAGCTCTGATAGTTCTTTACATATTTTGGATAATAGTCCTATATTAGATATATCTTTTGCAAATATTTTTTCTACCAGCCTATCTCATCATAGTCTTGATGCTGATTTTTTTTTGGCGGGGGGGGGGGGGGGGGACGGGACTGGGAACTGAACACAGGGCTTGACATTGATTTCTGAACCTTTATCCAATTCATGTTGCCATAATAAACTCTACTTGGTCATGATCTCTTGTCCTTGTTTTGTTTCTGGGTCCACTTTGTTTGTTAGTTGGTTCTTAGAATTGAACTCGGGGACTTTGCACTGAGCTAGCTACAGACTTTACAAATGTTTGAACTTTAAGACAGTATCTTACTTCTGCCTCACATGTCGTTGAGAATACAGGTATACACCACCAGACACAGCACTTTTTTTTTTTTTTGAGACAGGGTCTCACTATGTAGCTCAGGTTGGCCTTGAACTCATTGCAATCCTCCTGCCTCAGCCTAACAAGTGCTAGGATTACAGATGTGCACCACCACACCCAGCGACAAAATTTTGAGCAAACATCCTAATGAATAATTTGGTTTTACTTGGTCATCAGAAATGCACTATCTCTAGATATTGGGGAAGGAGGTGATCAAGGCATGGAGGAGGGCAGAGGGGAAAGAAAAGGGAAGTAAAAAGAATTAAGATGTATTATGTACATGTACCAATTTGCACAATGAGATAATCATTATGTACTAAAATGTATACTAACAAAAAAATTTTAAAAGAAGATGGTATATTTCTTATAAGGAATAATTCTCACTTTGAATCACACACCAAATAAAAATCAACATTACAATGTGAAGAAGAAAAAAAAAGAAATAGAAAAATGAACTCTCTCTACACCCAAATACCACAAAACAACAGTATTCATGAACCAACTAGATAGGGCTGGTTAGGAAATACATGTAGAAGCAAGCGAGACTAATTTAACAATTTAAACAATACAGTTATAACTATTCCAATGAATTTTAAATTTCATCTTCATATCAGTTTGCTTTAGAATACATTACAGCATTACTTTGAACCAGTATACTTTTTTCTAATTACCTTAAAAAATATTTTTCACACATAACATGTACATAATAAATTACCACAGAATTACAAGAAAGCTTTCTAAATCTCTAGTACAAATTATGTTGCTGAAAGTCATACATCACACAGTAATGAGACTGTCTTTACTTACCTGTAACTTTGGTTCCAATAACCAAGGGCAAAGGAATTTCATCTGGGAGATCTTTGAATTGTGAAACATCTGCAACCTTCCTTTGTTGTAAGAGCCTTATTTTCTGCCGTTTCTGTTTTAATGCCGATCTCTCTTCCTCAAAAAATGCAGAAGAACATCTAGAATAAATTACAAAAATTATATAAACTTGTAACTATCCTACACAGAAACCTGGACTCTGACCATCCATCTCATTGGCCCTTTTTCACTTCACATTCTTTTTGAGACAGGATCTTACTATGTAATCCAGGCTGCCCTTGAATGTGAGGTGATCCTCCTGCCTCAGCATCCTGAATGGTGGGATTACGGGTGTATACCACCATGCCCGTCTACTTCACCTACTTTTGAGTACTGTATTTTTAAACAAGACTGTAGAAACCGTTTCCCTGTAAATTACTTTTAATTTAAAAAAAAAAAAAACCTTTTAAGACAAAGATGTATAAGCAAGCCAAGTCCTCCCATTCTACACCAACTTATTACACAATCATGTCTGAAGTCCAGGTTTGCTCATAGGATGAAAATGAATTTCAAGATTCTATTCAGAAAAATATGGCATTTTCTCTCTGACCCGGTGAGCATACCAACATAGGTATTTAAGATGAAATTTGCCACTGTGTGAATTTTTAATCACACTTTCTGTCTTGAAGTTTAGACACCAGATTTGTTCTTCTTTGCTAGGGCCTTTTGACCATTAAGTTGCTCTCTAACTATTGAGTTTTGTCCATGCTGTTGCATGAGTATTTGTTCATTCTTTTATACTGCTGAGTATAATTTGTTTATCCATTCACCTACTGAACATTTGGGATGTATTCAGTTTTTGACTAAAACAAAGTTGCTATGGGTAGCATATGGACAGTGTATATTAGTTTTTGTATAAACATATCCTTTCACTCCTTTTCTTTCTTTCTTCCTTCATGCTGGGATTACTGCACCTCCATACTCAGGTTGAGGTTTCTTGCCTTTTTCTGCCTGAGGCACTAGGGACAGACCCTGAAGCTCTGCAAGTACCCTACTCTACCACTGAGCTATCCACCTCACAGCCCCTCTATTCCTTTTGGTGGAACTGAGGACTGAATTTGGGCATTCCACCAGGCTATATTTCTATTCCAGTTTAATTTTGAGACAGGGTCTCAAAGAGTTGTCCAGGCTGGCTTCAAACCTGCAACTGAAGTATCTACTCAAATTTCTGCCCATTTTGTTAACTGAACTATTTCTTCCTACTGAATTTAAAAGTTCATTACATATTGTGGACACAATATACATAATTTGTATATTTTGGGAACAGTCAAATTTTATTTAAATAGTATTTTTGAGTAGTGAATACATTTACATGGCTTCTGATTTAAAAGGCCAAAAAGTACTGAAAATTCTTGCTGGGTATGGTGGCACATGCCTATGATCCCAGCACTTGGGAAGCTGAAGCAGGAGGATCACTTTGAGTTTGAGAGTACATAGCAAGACCCTGACTCAAAAAACCAAAAGCAAAAGTAAAAAAAAAAAAAAAAAAAACGTACTGAAAACTCTTAGACCCACATTCCTTACCCAGTTTGGTTCCCAAAAGATCATTATTACAAAAAAAAAAAAAAAATCATTATTACATATTTTCTGTATGTCCTTCATTGGCACGTTAGCATACAGCACTCAAAAAAGGCACGTTCTCCTTGTACTGTTCCCAAATAGTTAAAATACACACCCCTGCTTATTTTGCATTCTTAATATATCCTAGCAAGCACTCTTACCATTGATATGTACAGAACTGTTTTTGTTGCCCAGGATTGAAGGCTGAGTATGTGCTCTACCCTGGAGCTACAATCCTAGTCCATGTTTCTGTTTAATGTTAAGTGGTTTCAGAGTTTTCTACTCTGAGTTTAATTATTCCTGTACTAATGAATATCTTGCTTGTCACCAATCTTTTGCTGCTACAAATAAAACTGAAAAAAAATGCATTTCATCTGTGTGCAAGTATTTCTATGGTATAAATACTGAGAAGTGCTAGGTGAAAAAGTGTGGAAATTTTTTTTTTTTGGTACCAGGGATTGAACTCATGACCTTGGGCTTATAAGGCAGGCACCTATGTCACTGAACTAAATCCCTGGCCCCAAAGTGTGGAAATTTATAAATTTGACAATTTTATCAAACTGCCCTCCACAGTGATTATACAAAATTAATCTCTTACCAGCAGTACATAGAGTAACTCTTTCCCCATACTATTATCAAATTAATGTTAAATAAAGCTTCATGAAGCTCATTAATCTGAGTAAAAACCACTATCTCAACATACTTTCATTTTGCATTTCCTATGAGAAAAACTGAAATTTTTTCATGTGTAACTGAGTCATTTCTTACATATGAATTATCTATATATAAATTTTTTTTTTTTTTTTTGGTACCAGGGATCGAACTCACAACCTCGCATGCTTTTCAGGTAGGGGCTTACGTCACTGAGCTAAATCCCCAGCCCCATGTATATAATAATTTTTATTATGGGTTATTTAAATTTTTACTGGTTTGTAGAACGTCTTTACATGTTAGAGAATTAACCTTCTGTGATGAGTAATGTATTATTGCTGAATTTTGATTCCTTTTCTTTTTTTGACAATGCAGAATGTTATCATTTTAATAGAATCTACCTGAACTGCATAGAGAGACCCTGTCTTTTTCAAAAAGACAAAAAAAAAAAAAATCTAATTTATTGGTATTCTTTTATGGCTCCAAGCTTTGCAGCCTATTAAAAAGACCTTTTCCAAGCTGGGCTTCATGGTGCATACCTGTAATCCTAGCTGGGAGGCTGAGTTTGGAGGATCCCGATTTTGAGCCCTGCCTGGGGACTTAAAAAAAAAAAACAAAAAACAAAAAACAAAAAATCAACAGGGGCTGGGGGTGTAGCTCAGTGCAAAGGTCTTAGGTTTACTATCAGTAATATAGATTTTTAAAAAATCAATATAGTTACAATACTATCAACTGTTCAACTATTTATGGAGTTTATTTCACACTTGATTTTAACCAAAAGGTAAAGAAGCGATAATGATTTGTTTTATTTCATTTTAAACAAAACTTTACTTTTACCTCCGTGGTTTTCCCATAAGCCGTCTGATTTTTCCCCACTCTACTCTTGTTAACTTTCTTGTTTTCAAATTAGGAAAAGATTCCTTCAGACATACACAGAAGTCATTATCACCTTCAAAAAGTGGTCTGTAAAACATAAATGGTATTTTATTGGTTAATATATAATTCATTACTTTCTTAAATAACATAAAATTCAAAATACACATTCCAATTTTCCTAATCATAATAATAACAAAACGCTAACTTTCACTTTTATCCCATTTGCACACAAAATAGCCACCAATTCAAAGTGCTAACATTAAATCCTCAGCACTTATGAAACAACTAATGTGCAAAGGCACTCAAAAAACACTGCTTGAGATTTGAGGAGATACTGATTCCTATTCAATCTGTTACATGGGAATATGTGTGAATCTGTCCTTAGGAAGGGTGTCCTGGCTCTAGTATTACAGCTGACAAAAACAAACAAAATCTCTGTCCTAGCGATAATACCATCATCAAGGACTCTTTCTCTTTGAGATTGAACTAGTCTGAGAACATGTAGAAGACTCTCAAGGATTAGACTAGGTTTTGAGATTTTCAGAAGAACTCAGATCAGAAAGCTTTTGTAAGTATATAGAAAACCTGTGCACAAAAAACAATATAAATCTATTCATGAGTTTGGGAAAGCAATCTTCACAAAGACACATAAATATCTTGGACTCAGATAAGAATCTGAGATACACAAGCTACAGAGTAGGCAGTTGGTTTGGAAAATAGAAGGGGAGTAAAATTAAATATCCAGCAAACCAAGCACTAATAACAGCATACAAAGATGGATTAGCAATCAAAACTTTTACTCAATAAATCCTACTAAATATGTTTTCCAGCCAAATCTTTATTCTGTGTTCTACTTAAACATTTATGAAAAGTAGAAGTACTTAAATACTATACACAAAATATAAGGACTACTCTCCTAAAAATTTTCCTGAGTTATTCTTAACGTAAGTTTGAAATTATACTAGTACTTAAGCTCTCAAGACTTATAAAATAAATCTCACTGCAAACAATGCTTTCACTTAAGGTATTCCTATTTATTGTCATTGTTAATTATAATGCAGAAATTATACTTTCATTTAGTTTTTCAACAAATTGTGTAACTTCTTCCCCAAAGAAGTGTAGCAAAGGTTAAACATCCATAAGAAATAGTTATGAATCAAACTGAAATGATGAATAGAAAACTGGATTTAACAGTGGGCATGAGTGTGTACACTGTCAGCCCTGGCTACTCAGAAGACTAAAACAGAAGGATCATTTGAGCCTAGGAGTTCAAGACCAGCCTAGGCAAATCCAGCCAGACCCTATCTCCACACAAAGAAAAAAGAAAAGGAAAAAAAAAAAAAAGAAGAAAAGAGTAAAGTCAAGAAAAAGTTAAGATGAAGATAAGCTTTTAGAAAAGGTTGCAGCTTATAACATTTGAAAAACAAATTTTTGGTTCAAGTAATATTCAGGATATAAGTCATGATACATACTTATCTATATTTGAATAGAACCACTCATATATGCACCATTTATGTGCTTTTGGAAGCTTGAGTAGGTTCCGTAACCGAAAACCAATCTTCTGTGAAGCTTTCTTATCTGGTGTTGACATTGTTGCTGTAAATTTCTACACAATTAAAAAATAGATTAATTACAGCTCTATCAAGTAAAAAAATGAACATATAGAACATTGAATACATTTGTAAAAAGGTAAGTTATGCTTAAGTTTTAAACACATTTCAATGCTTTTCAACAAGAAATTTTTGTTTGACAAATACCATTCTGGTTATTTCTTACAGTTAACGCCTTAAATTTTATAACACATTCTGATAAGGAAAGTGAAATTGTCCATACCACATTTAAACTGCAATACAATTTCAATTTAAATATGTGGGGGAAAAAAATCTTACATGAGATAATCCTAGACTTTCTGGGCTAGAAAAGACCAGATAGAACTGCTGCACTGGCTCAGTGGCACAAGGCTTGGCTAGACTGCTTGAGACCTTGGGTTCAATCCACAGCATTGTAAAATAAAACACACAAACTCACTGCTGAGAAGACAGAGTGAGGGAATGTGCACACATGCAAGCAAGCATGTGGCCCAGACGTAAATTCTTACCCGCTGGAGAACTCTAGTGCTTTTCAAAGGTTTTAAATCACCGAAGAGAAACAAAAAGCTTCACAACCATTTTAATAAAGTCAGCATAACAGACAACAAAATCTGCCAAAATAGGCCAGGGGTAAAGCTCAGCAGCATAAGTGCCTGCCTAGCAAGTGTGAGGTCATGAGTTTGATCCCCAGTACCAAAAATAAATAAATAAAATAAAATAAAATATCTGACAAAAGTATAAAAAAACTTCAGAAATATCATTCATGTGTATGAATTGCTAAAATCCTTACAAATAAAAAAGCAGGCAAGCACAAGGTCATGAGATCAATCCCTGGTACAAAAAAAAAAAAAAATTCTAGTACTAGGAAATTATTAATGTAATTTGCCATTATTAATAAATCAAAACAAGAAAAATCCTATTCTCACCTCCAACAATACTAAAAGCATTTGAACAATACCCAAAAAACACTTCGGAGGCTAAAGCAGGAAGACTCCAAGTTTGAGGTCAGCATGGGCAACTCATTAAGACCTTGCCTCAAAATAAAACATAAAAAGGGCTAGGGGTATGCTCAGTTACAAAGCACTGTACTTGTCTAGAATGTTCAAGGTTCTAGGTTCAAGCCCAACAGCTTCTCCTTCCTCTTCAAAAAAACCGAAATAACTGAAAAAACACAACATAATAAAAACGAAGCAACAGAGCTAATGTGCTTACAGGAAAATTTTGACTTTATGTTTAACCTATATTAGAAAAAAAGAAATATCTCAAATAAATAACCTTAGTTCCTTTCTGTTGCCAGTAACACAGTACTACAGAGTGGGTGAATTATAAAGAAATTTATTCCCACTCACAGCTCTGGAAGTCTGGGGGGTTACATTTGATAGTACCCTTCTTGTGGTGGAGTCCTGAGGCAATGTAAGGCATCATAGGTAGGGTAAGGGAGGATGTAGGTGTGTGCCAAGCATGGGTCTGGCCTCTCTCCTGGCTGTAAAGCCACCAGGACTTAATTTTGAGGTCCACCCCAATAACCTTATCTAATCCTAGTACGTCCTTCATGGTTTCAGTCTCTTGATACCTCACTGTGGAGATTATGTTTCACCATGGGAAGCTTAAGGCGGTGGTAGCCAAACCTATGTGAAAGTGCCCCGCCAGGCTGTTTGTATCACTGGAAGCTCTCTCTACAAGGTTCACCATCACTGCTTTAGGGGATTCTCAAGCCATATCCAAACCACAGCACTACCTTTCAACCTTAAGAAACTAGAAGAAGGAGAGCAAAGTAAAACCAAAGCAAGCTGAAGGAAAGAAATAAGGATAAGTAAAATACAATACAAAAAACAGATTTAACAAAACTGGTGAAACTAAAAGTTCTTCAAAATATCAATAAAATCAATAAGTCTTTAAGCTATGCTAACCAAGAAATGGATACTTTCTTAAAACACTTTCTTAATAATTTGAATGTGTCCCCCAGATTTCATAGTTGGAAACTTAATCCCCAATAAATTCATGTCATATTATTAATATGGTGCATATATGTAAATGTTATTTGAGAGAGAGGACCTTCAAGAGATAACTAAGGCATCCACTAGGATATACTCCTTCCTGGAGCTGGAGTTACTTAGAGTGTGGTTCTGTTACGTAAAATAGAATCTGAGCCAGGCTGGTGGCTCAAGCTTAGAATCCCAGCACTCTGGGAGGAAAAGTCACAATTTCAAGCCCAGCGTAGCCAACTCCATGACTTAGTGAGATCCTGGCTCAAAATAAAAAAAATAAAAAAGTCAAAGATGTAGCCTGGGATTTAGTCACCAGTAGCACACACAAAAAAGTTTTTTAAAATTAAAAATAAAATCAATTTTAAAAGAAAACAAAATATAAAATAGAATAAAATAAAATTTAAAAATATGTCTTGCACATGTGCCCATCCTGGATGTGGTGTCCTAGCTAGATGCCAAGCAAGGCAAGCCCTGTGGACTCAGACTTCAGAGCCACCAGTACTGAATTTAAACAATGCTACTTTCTCTACAAAAGAATCAGCTGTTGATATTCAGTAGTAGCAACAGAAAAGAGACTAAAATGCTTGACAAAATATATTTCTCTTTATTCCAATCCAAAAATCCATATTGGGCTGGGGAAATGGATTAGAACATGTGTAAGATCTTGGGCTCAATCATCAGCCCTGGAAGAGAAATCTATATCATGCTCAATGCTAAAATACTAAAAACATTCTAATTAAAGGAAACAATATAACTAAGACATCAACTATTACAACTATTTTTTTTGGTACCGGGGACCAAACTCATAACCTCACGCTTGCCAGGCAGGCACTTAAGCCACTGAGCTAAATCCCTGGTCCTACAACTATTTTTTAAACACTGTTTTGAAGGAATTGCCCAGTTACACAAAAGAACAACAAGAAACCCCAGAAAGAATTACCATTGCTATATTTGCAAGTGCAATGACTATCCCAGAACCTAGCTACCTTGGGCAACTTGGTGAATTACTAAGATCTTATTTCAAAATTAAAAAGTAAAAAAGAAGACTGGGAATATACTCAGTGCAAAAGCCCTGTGTTCAACCTCCTGTACCTCTCTCAACATCAATCTTTTCTAAATGTAAGTAAGGGCTGGGGATTTAGCTCAGTGGCATAAGCACCTGCCTGGCAAGTGTGAGATTGTGAGTTCAATCCCTGGTACCCCCCCAAAAAAAACAAAAACAAAACTATTAAATAAAAAGAGTAGACTAATATAAGTAAGAATTGATTAGATAATAAAACAAGAAAAATTCTGTTTATAAGAGCAAAAAAAATGACAAGTAAAATATTAAATATCTAGGAATATACTTAGGAAATGTGTAAGATTAATATGGGAAAAATTATTAATCTAGTGAGAAATTAAGGATTTGAATCACTGAACTCCCAATGAGTTCTTGGGAAAGACATCTTAATATCACATATATATCATTCCCCACAAATTAATTTATAATATTATACAATAACAAAAATGCCAATAGCATCTCTTTCTTACTCAGTTGATCTTAAAGTGTATATGGAAAAAATCTTAAAAAAGAAAGTCTTAGCCAGGCGTGGTGGCTCATGCCTATAATCCCAGCATTCTGGGAGGCTGAGGCAGGAGGATCGTTGGGAGTTCGAGACCAGCCTGGGCTACAAAGTGAGCTCAAAGCCAGCCTGAACTGCAATAGAGAGACCCTGTCTCAAAAAGACAAAAAGAAAAAAAGTATTATCAGACATGAAAACACAAAAAAAGCCAATTTAAATAATTTTACACACACAAAAAAAAACCAATTTGACACTAGCACATATAGAGATACACTAGACATAAAGACAAAAAACCCAGTATGGCATGGGGCATGCATATAATCCTGAGATGCTGAGGCAGGAAGATCACCTTGAGTTCGAGGCCAGCCTGAGCTGTATAGTGAGATCAAGCCCACCCTGAACTACATAACAAAACTTTGTTGCAGAGGTTAATCCCCCCTCAAAACAAAAATAAAAACAAAAAGCAAGAAGTTAATCCCAAATATATACAGAAATTTAGTTCGTGGTAAAGAAATACTTCTATAGCAATATATAAAAGATAGATTATAATACATGTTACCAAGAAAACTAACCCTGTGAGAGAAACACAGGTTGCAGTCTTACTTCATTCCTTAAGATTTAAACATTTTAAAAATGAAGAAGTAACAGGAGAGAATTCTAAAACCACGTAAATTTTAGATTATGGAACTAGATCCTTCTGAGGATGACAAACTCAAGAAATGACAAAAGGCACCAGGCATGGTAGCACACACCTGTAATCCCAGCACTCAGGAGACTGAGGCAAAAGAATCACTATGAGTTCAAGGCCAGCCTGAATTACACAGTTAAGTTCAAGATCAGCTTGAACTATAGAACAAGACCTTGTCTCAAAAACCAAACCAAACCAAAACACACACACACAAATTCTAAAAATGACAAAAAGCAAAGAAAGTCATACTCTTACAATTTTTAAAAATCATGCATTGTTGGGCTAGGGATTTAGCTCGGCAGTACAGACACTTGCTGGGCAAGTGCGAGGTCATGAATTTAATCCCTGGGTACCAAACTGCCCCCCCTAAATAAAAAATGAAAACCATGCATGTCAAAAATAAAGAAATGAAGGCGAAAAAACCTTATGACAACTATAGTGTATATAAATGATCAAAGAAAGGGTTAATATTCCTAATATATACCAAAATCCTATAAACTAGTTAAGAACATGAGTAACAAGAAAATGGGAAAAACTTTACAGAAGAGGGAATTGTTTTTAAGCATGTAAAAATATTTCAATCTCACTCAGAGATATATCAACTAAAATGAGTTTATATATATTACATTTCAGATTAGAAAATATGAATGTTTGTTTCATTATACATCAAGTTGGTCAGCCTTTGGAAAAGTCAGGACTCTTTACTGGTTGAAAAGTATAAAAGCAGTATATTTTCTTTGGGACAATAATTTGGTATGATTTTAAAAACTTTAAATGTGTATAATCTTATAATCTATGATCCAGCAGTTTCACATTTTAGGCATCTGTCCTAGAAAAAAAAATACTTGCAAAAATATTCAAACATGCTTGCTTATGTTCATTGTGGCATTGCTGTAACTGTACAAATTTAGAAATTTTTAGATGTCCTGAAATGGAAGAACTTATAAATAAACTGTAATACTGCAATACCACAATAAAATATATTTAATTCTATTTGCCTATCTTAATCTATCAATGTGGCCAGATCTCTAAAAAGAGGTTTCCTTTCTTTCTTTTTTTTTGGTGCCAGGATTGAACTCAAGACCTCGCATTTGCCAAGCACTTACGCTGCTGAGCTAAACCTCTGGCCCCTCTAAAAAGAGGTTTTTGAGAGAAAGAATAAAAACAGTATGATGCATGGCACAGCTTCATAAAAAGTGATACTAAGGTGTAATTATAAAACTATATACATCATGATCGGGAGGCTGAGGCAGGAGGAATGCCAGCCGAGTTTGAGGCCAGTGGAGACTACGTAGTGAGCTCAAGGCCAAACTGAACTACATAGCAAGAGCTTGTCATAAAAAACAAAACAACAAAAAACCCAAAATTATATATTACATATATTTAAAAAAGAAAAAAATATGTATCAACTACTGTTATATGTTGCTTATGTATAGATATCTAAAATTTTAAAATTATTATTACTGAGACAGGGTCTCACTACGTAGCGCAGCCTGGCCTTGAACTTGCTTATATAGCCCAGACTGGTCTTGAACTCAGGACAATCCTTCTGCCTCAGCCTCCCAAGTGGTGGGATTATAGGTATGTTTTACCACACCTGGCTAATTATAATTTAGAGGATAATCAAATGAATTATAGTGGGTATCACTGGATGAAGGAAGATTAGGAAGATAGTAAATTGAGGTCAAGTTAATTTTTCATTTTTTTGTTATAAATTTATTCTGGGAAAATTGCATACTTCCAGCAAAGCTATAAAGGTAGTACAGAGTACCCATATGCCCTTCATCCAGTTTCCCCTAATGTTAGTAATTTTCCTAACCATGGTGTATTTAGTAAAAGTGGTACAGTACTATTAAAGACTATTTGGATTTCATCAGCTTTTTCATTAATATCCTTTTTCTGTTCCAGCATCCAATTTAGGATACCACCTATAATCAGAAAGTTAAATTTTTAGGGCCAGTGGATATAGCTCAGCAGCATGGCACCTACCTGCCAAGCACAAGGTCCTGAGTTCAATTTCTGGTATCCTCCCAAAAAAGAAAATTAAATTTTTAATGAAAAACCATTGTATGCCAAGCACGAGGTCATGAGTTCAATCCCGGGGGCGGGGGGAGGCGCCACTCCAGGAGCTGTTTAGCACTGAGTAACAACCAAGCAGCCAGGCATGGTGGCTAATGTCTACAATGCCAGCACTCAAGAGGCTGAGGCGAGATGATTGCAGTGAGTTCAAGGCCACCCTGAATTATACAGCAAGACCTTGTCTCAAAAAAAAAAAAAAAAAAGTTATTTATTATTATTATTATTTTTTTAAAGACAAGGTTTCACTGTGCATTTCTGGTTGGCCTTGACCTAACTTTGTAGTCCAGGCAGGCTTCCAATCAGCACCAATTCTCCTGCCTAGCCTCCCAAGTGATGAAATTACAGGTGTGCACCACCACATCCAGCCATCCTTAAAATATTTTTTAACACAAAAAATACAATGATTTTTTTCTAGGCAGTGAACCAGATATTTATTTATTTAGTCTTTTTGAGACAGGGTCTCGCTATGCAGTTCAGGCTGGGCTTGAGCTCACTTTGTAGCCCAGGCTGGTCTCAAACTCGCAACGATCCTCCTGCCTCAGTCTCCCAAATGCTGGAATTACAGCCGTGAACCACCATGCCCGGCTCTGAACCAAATTTTTAAATAGAATATTGGTAGCTCACTAAATGCATATCTAAAGAAATAAATATATCCATTGCCCAACATATATCTCTATCCAATGGTATATAACAAAACTATCTTGAATAGTCTTCTCTTAAGTATGAGAAAATAAATTGTTTATTGGAATGCTAATTATTACAAGATTATTTGATAGTATTTTTTTATATTTTAAATGTAAATAGCATTGTTGTAGCAATTACCCTGCTAAAGTTTATTTAACAAATGAAAACTAGAGAATGACTAATACTAGGTATAAGATTTCTAGGGTAACAAAAATGTTCTAAAATTGTGGACATGATTGTACAACCTTGCACACATTAAGAACAATTAGGGAGTTGAGAATTTAGCTCAGTGGCACAAGCACCTGCCTAGCAAGCATGAGATGGTAAGTTTGATCCCCAGTACCGAAAAAATAAATAAATAAAAATTAAAAGAATAATTACAGTGTACACTTTAAAACAGAGGAACTGTATGATATGTGAATTATACCCCAATAGAACAATTTAAATAAAAAGTAGGTCTCTGGAGACAAACTGCCTACCATTTTAGAATTAACCTTCATTGTCTAGCTTTGAGATGTTGAGGAAGATATTTAAGTTCTCTGTGTTTGGTTTTTATCTCCAAAATGAAGAGCAATATAATAGTAACTTATTTCATGAGGATTGTTGGAAATTAAGTGACAGTAATACCTATGAAATACTTAGAACAAAACCTAGCACATAAGTACTCAGTAAAAGTTAGCTTTCACAACTGTTCAGTACTGGATGTTGTTCTTTAAATAAACATATAGACAGCTGGAGGAATGTAGCCAGTGACAGAACACTTGTCTAGCATGTGTGCAAGGGCCTGGGATTGCACCACGAAATACAGGCAGGTGCACAGCCAGGCAGACACAAGACAAAATCCAACAGATTCAGAGAATGTGATTAGAAATGCAACAGAACAAGCCAAATCACATAAAAGAAGACTGAAAAAACTAGGGATGTTAAAATTAGTAAAGAGAGCTGGTCATGGTGGTGCAAGCTTGTAATCCTAGCAGTTGGGAGGCTGAGGCAGGAGAATGGCAGAGTTCAAGGTTGGTCTAGGTTATAAAGTAAGTTCAAGGCCAGCCTGAACTGCATATCAAGCCCAGTCTCAACAAGACAACAATAAAAAACACCTGAACTGCATATGAAACCCAGTCTCAACAAGACAGCAATAAAAAACAAATTCTAGTAAAGAGAAACTTGAGAGGATATAACATCTTGTCAGGTATTTGAAGAAGTCTCCTACTGTATTTGTTGCATATTATATCATTTCTGTACTTTGCATCATCAAAGTAGAAAGCATTCCACCACAGTCTTGGAAGGAGGGATGTACCTGGGAAGGAAGGCAGTGAATAAAACCGACACAGGGTGGTTTCACATCATGAAGACCACAGTTTTCTGTGTATCTGTGAGTCATTCAGATTATCCTAGCAGCTGGGCGTGGTGGTGCACACCTCTAATCCCAGTACTTGGGAAGCTGAGGCAGGAGGACTGCTGACAGAGGCCAGCCTGGGCTACAAAGTAAGTTCAAGGTCAGTCTGAACTGCATAATGAAACCTTGTTTTAAAAAGACAAAAAAGAAAGAAAAGAAAAAAAAAGAAAGAAGGAAAGATAAACCTAACAACACAGTTCCTCCAAGGTATAACAGAATTAATATTAATCTTTTCTTATGTTCATTTGATCCTGTATCCAATATTTACAAAGCCCATAAACACATGCCATTTTCTTTTTTTCTCTTTTTTTTCAGACAGGGTTTCCCTACGTAGTACAGGCTGGCCTTGAACTCCCTTAAATAGCCCAGGCTGACTCTGAACTCAGGGCCATCCTGCTGCCTCAGCCTTCTGAGTGTTGAGATTACAAGTGTGTGCCACCACACCCAGCATATTTTATTTTCAATAAGATAAATTTTTAAACTGTACTTTAGGTATTTATGTACATTTATTCTTGATGTTTACTTAAAAGGTTTAAGATGTATTTTGTTCATTCCACAGAACACAGATACATTTTACTGTTTAAAATTATCATAAAGGTATAGAAAATTTTTTGGTAGGATATGTTGATGTGATGCCTTTATTTAATAAGAAAATCACCTCTATTATGAAAGGGAAACAGTATTATATAAAAGTTATAAATCAGACAGAAGAAAAAAATATAGTATTCTTAAAGTTAATATATTCATATCCAATTTTGAGTCTTGTGCATCCACTATGATTTTTTTAAAAAGGTCAAAAATAAAAAAGGAGGGGCAAGGGTGTAGCTCAGTAGTAGAGC
The DNA here is from genome assembly GCA_004027455.1 of Hydrochoerus hydrochaeris. Taxonomy (NCBI): domain Eukaryota; kingdom Metazoa; phylum Chordata; class Mammalia; order Rodentia; family Hydrochaeridae; genus Hydrochoerus; species Hydrochoerus hydrochaeris. The sequence goes on from PVLA01002708.1 coordinate 97,899, forward strand.
TCTTGCCTAGCATGTTTGAAGCCCTAGCTCTGATCCTTAGCATACCCCCAAAACTTAAAACTAAGAAGGGAAATCTGATTTTATGCTATCTTTCCCTCACTTGCATGAAGTTTTCAACATACTTCCCAACATGTTAAACATTTTTCCTGCTTTTATTTCCATGCAAAACTCCAAACTAATTCCAAATTTCTCAATCTACTTGCTTAATGTCCACTATCTTCATTCTTACAGAACAATGACTCACTTTCCACTCTGATTTAAAGTCAACCAAATAAACCAAACCAAAAAAAAAACCATGACACTTTCTAGTAATTAAAATAGAAGCCAAGCGAAAGTACTTATTTAAAGAAAGAACTTGTTATTCATAATAGAAAAAATGCAAACTTCAACATGTTGAGTAATTGGTTACATCTTTTCACGAAAAACAAAGTTTCATCACACACATACCTGTGGAACCATTGCAACTCTCTGGTTTCTTTTAGGTGATTTTGTATTTATTTGTCTGTCATCTTCATCAGAAAAGAGTCGACTTCGTTTTGAATTTCTGAAAGGCTATGATAAAAATTTTTTTTTAAAAAAAGCAGAACATTTCTTGTTTCTAGTCTAAAGTACAATTTTATATTTGGAAAGTACAACTAACTAGATAAGACTAAGTATGAGTAATATAACACATACAAAGTAAAAAATAATCTTAGATTTGGAAAATATTAAAACATAAATTTATGCAATGTGTTTACAAATTAAACACTTAGCTGATAGTCAAGCTAAAAACAGAACATGAATCAGGAAGACAAGAAAATAAATTCTGAAAATTCCAGTTCAAATTATGCTGGTGAACCAGGGATTTAGCTCAGGGGCATAAGTGCCTAACTGGCAAGTTTGAAGTCATGAGCTCAATCCTCTCCCCGGCACACACACACACAAAAAAAATCCCCAAAAAAACAAATTATGCTGGTAAATGTCGACAGGATACATCATCACATGATGTCTAATGCATAGGGTTGGGCTGGGACAAAGGCATTAAATTACTCCAGAAGAGGAAGCCTGAATGTATATGGTTAGTACTATACTAGATCTGTCATCAAAATTGTCACCCAACTTTCCCTTTGTAAATAAAAACACTATATATATATATATATATATATATATATATATATATATGAAAAAGATGCTTCATAATGACCTTTTGAGCTTAAAAAAATTTTAAGTAACCACTCAACGTGCTACAGTTTGCATTTTTTTCTATTATAAGTAACAAGTTCTTTCTTTAAATAAAAGTACTGTACACAATATACTCAAGAACCTGTATAAATTTATAGTCCACTTTACATTTAGTGAACAGAGAGAAAGAACAGAAATCATACCCCAAAAAGACCCACATCTTTTCCCAAAGCTTTCTCCTACTAGTCAAGAGAAATCTTCATAGCTATGTGGAAGTCACCTATGCTCACCACTATCCCACCAAGTCTTCAAGCCCACTTAGGAAATGTGTGCAGAAGAGTAACAACTTATAGGCAGCACCCAACTGAGTCAACCTAGAACCCTAAAACTAAACCCACAGCCCCAACAATCATGTTCCTTCTGCCTTCCCCCTTCTGTGACCATGGATAGCCAGGAGGAAGGGATGAGAATTATGGAACTGACGGGGAGGCCCCTCATATTCACCATGGCCAGCTGCCCAGCCACCACTGCGCTCTAGACCAGCACTAGAACTGTTTAATCACTGACCCCTAAGACTCCTGGCTACCTGGCTTCAGGGGAGAAAGGTCTTAAAATCATTACTCGGGCAACTATACGTTCACCTCTACTTCCCACTTCCAAATGCACTTATCTTTTACCTATAAAAGATTTAATACATGACCACTTATTTATATATTTTCTTGCAAGGACCAGAGTTATGTAAAACTTTTTGCCATACCAAATAAAAGTACGGCTCAGGGTTGCTGAAATTTGTTTCTTGTATTTAAAAAACTATGATTATTTAACAAATGTGTAATGATTACCAGATTACAATGGCTATAGATAACTGATCTAAATACTATCAAATGCTACTCAATTACACTTGATTCAAATGTTTGTGGTTGGGAAAAACCTTGGAAATTTTTTATTATGGTACAAGATCATAAGTACGACAATAGAACAATTAAGCTATAGTTACTGTAAAATTCTTACCATTTCAACAGCAGGGCTTGTATTCCTCCCTTTCCAAACAGGGGTTTTCTGTAAAGAACTGTACTTTTCATTCCATGTATTAGATAAGCTTCCCTCTGTAATGAATAATTAATACTAATAAAATTTTAATTCATAGTTTTATACTATGTACACCATCTCAAAGCAATGTATCCAAAATATATACCAATGTAGAAAAAATACACTGATATAATAATTTTAGTTTATTACAGATGAAAAATCTTATTTGTGTTTTCCTAAGTCTCTTAATAATCTGCTAAGGTCATACGTCTTGAAAGCATAACATTTCTATATTGAGCTGGGAATTGTAGTGCATCCCTGTAATCCCTGCACTTGGGAGGCTGAGGCAAGAGGATCACTGTGAGTTTGAGACCAGCCTGAACTACATAAAAATGAAACTAATATGGTATTTCTGTTTTCTTAATTTAAAAAATTGGAGTTGTGCACGACCAAGAAAAATTCAACCTAGTAATTGATGAGACATTGTGAAAATAAAGTGTTCAATTTTTTGTAAAAAGGTATATATATGTTCACATATTTAGAGAAAATCTGTTATGAGTATATATAGGATAGTTATTTTCGGTTTTTTCTAGCTGTTTTCTAGCATTTTCTATAAGCAATTTATATCAATTGTAAATTTTTTAAAAAGAAAAACAATTAACAGCATAGGTCAGCGGTAGAGTGTTAGCCTGGCACCTATGTCAATAGCACCTATGCTTAGTAGGAGGCGGAGTGGAAACTGATCTCAACAAAAAAGAAAGAAAATGAAAAAGAGAAATGAGTTTAATATTTAGAGGAAAAATAATATTTTTTCAGGAGTGTATTTTAAGAAGCACAAAAGAGGTAGGGGAGATGGGTGTAGTGTAGTGAAAAATGTGTTTAAGGCCCTGGGTTCAATCCCTAGTATGAAAAAAAGGAGGTGGGATGACATTGATGCATCCAGCAAACACTGAGACACTCTGCAAGACAAGGACTTCTTCCGGCAAATCACCAATCCAAAACACAAAACAGCAGCTTTAATGACTAAAAATACTAATGAACCTTTAGAGAATATTTTATTTTGATTTCCAATTTATTTATCCAGTAGAAAAATCAAGAAGCAAAATCGAAAAGCCTAACACAGAAGTGCCAAAAACCTTTCTGTTGTTGTTGTTTTTCTTTTTTTGGAGACACTATCTAGCTATGTTCAGGTTGTCCTCAAACTCATTATGTAGCCCAGGCAGGCCTCACACCCAAAACTCACTATAATCCTTCTGCCTCAGCCTCTCCAGTTTTTGAATTACAGGCAGAAGTCATTACATCTCACTTCTAAAATAAATTGTTTAAAAAGAGTTTAGGGATGTAGCTCAGTGGTAGAGCAACTTGCCTAGTATACAGGAGATCTATGTTCAATTTCCATATCATTAAAAAAAGACACAAAATTTAAAATACTATATAAGGGCTGGGGATTTAGCTCAGCGGCATACGCGCCTGCCTTGCAAGTGCAAGGTCGTGAGTATGATCTCCGGTACCCAAAAAATAAATAAATAAATAAATAAATAAATAAATTACTATATAAAAATGTTTAGTCTATTAGTGCCTACCAAAAGAAAGAGCAAGACCAAGGGACAAATCTTGGGAAAGATAAGAACACTACTATTCTCTTATTTTAGGGTACTTGCACTATTACTTAGAGGCAAGATTCTTAAAAATACAGCTCAGCACAAGTTTAATAAATGCTATGAAAAAATGCTATGAATACAAATAAGATTTTCCTCAAATGGTTAGAAAGTTCTTTAGCCAATAACATTAGGAAATTTTTTTTCTTAACTTTTAACTGAAGACCAATTCTCTAAAAGGATATGAATTTAAAATTATCTAAAATCAATACTTCAAAGTGATAATAAACCATAATTGAATAAAAAGAAAAACATACCAAATTAATTTTATGAGTTAAATTTCTAGTTTGACATACCAAAAAATGATATAATTTTTACCTTTTAAACTGACGAGAGCTTTTGCTGAAGAGCCTACAATTAAAGATAAAACAAATCAATAATTATTTTATAATGAAAATGAGAGAAAAATAATTGGTTTTGGGGTTAAAGTGATCAATAGGTTTGAGCAAGGACAAGTTTGAAGCGACATGTACTCTCAGAAATAACTAGTAGACAATTCAAGCAATAGACCAAAACTCAAACAGACTAAGGAAGAACTGAAGAGAGATATTCAGGAGTCCCTTTGAAGTTTTGAAGTTGCAAACCATTTTGAGAGAAAATGATATAGTAAAGGGAGAGAAAGCAAAAGTGAGGACAGGTATAATTTTGAACCTTATTCCAAGAACTATGGTACTAGAAAAAATGAAAAAGGGAACTGATGTTTCTTGAGACAAAGATCAGAGGAGGAAATGGAGTGGAGAAAACAGAAAATGGAAATGATCCAGGGACTGCCATAATAGGCAATAACTCCCCTGAAAGCTAGAATGCAAGTATAAATACTGTATTTAAGGGTCAAGGCTGGAATAAGGAGCTCAAAACAGTCATGAGGGACTGGCATAAATATGGAAAGATTCACTAGATAAAAAAAACTTTAGTGTGTATCAGAATAACCAAGAAGTTCCTTGTACACATGGAATCTGCATTATTGCTCAGCACTATTGGACATTTCTGTAATCTCAGCCCTTAAGAGGCAGAGGCAGGAAAATCACCACACGTTCGAGGCCAGACTACCTAGTGAGTTCAAGACTAGCCTAAACTGCACAATGAGACCTCGCCTCAAAAATCCAAAATAATAATAATAATAGCACAGGCTGGCCTTGAACTCAGTAATTTTCCTGCCTCACTCTCCTGAGAGTTGAGATTATAGGCAACCACACCCAGCATTATTAGCAAAGCTCTTCAACTCTTGAGAAACACTGAGCTACAGGTTTTGTATGAATAAAAGGAAGAACCTAGGGGGTAGTAGGAGAATCAATGGGAAAAAATGTTTTTCTTTCTCTCTTTTTTTTTTTTTTTTGAAAAAAAAAAGTTTTTGAAGTTTAGTGAATGAAGGCAGTAAAATCATGGGCAAGATGTATTAGGAGAATTATGTCATAAAATCTTGCTCAAAAAAACCTCAAATAAAACAATACAACTGGGAAGTGGCAATACAGATCCAAGTTGCTATTAAGAGAAATGCAATTCATTTAAGGAAACAGTAGTGACTACTCACTGACACAGTGACTCTGTCTTAAGCACTGACTACAAGACAATCAAAATGCAGCAATGCATAAAGTGCTTGTGATTAGTTTTTCTGGAAGGTAATAGTCAGTAAGGATCCAAAAGAAGAGATAAGGTCACAAAGAAATCCACTCATGTTCCATACAGCAGGAAACATATTTTGGGGATTCTGACCTGTCATTTTTAACTCTTTTTTTTGTTGTTGTTTTTTTGTTTTGTTTTTTTAAAGGCAGTACTGCTAGTGGTTCTATCTAGACTGAGACTAGCTGTGATTGAATCTTGGGTCTGTCACTTTCTCAGTATGATGCCTTCCCCAAATTACCCTCTCCATGCTTCCATTTCCTTGTGTGTAAAATGGAGAGTAAGTAAAAGTGTAGAACAGCATACACAGTACTTAGGTAATCTTCATTCAGTGATTACTGTTTGTATTAACTGTGATTAACCAAAAACTAGTAGGTTAAGAGCCTAATTTTACAGGCAAATGAATATGATTAGTCTCCTACTCTAACTGGGAATGCTCATTGATTCACTCAACCAGGATTTACTGAATGTTTGCCACAAACATTATTTTGGGGACCAAAGTAACCCCAAGGAATGAGACAGATACAGCCTGTGCTCACAGGGAGTTTACATTCTGTAAAAGAGACACAATAAGCACATAATAATTATAGTTCATTCAGTTTTTGCTCTAAAGGAAATGAACTGGGTGACATTTGTGTGTTGGGGATGTTACTTTACATAGGATAGGCTTTTCCGAGGGGTAACATCTGAAAACAACTGTGTGAGAATAGGTCAAACGCCTAGTCAGACAAAAAAGTACGAAAAAAACCCTGAGAAACTAGTTTAGAATATTCAAGGGGGTGGGGTGGGGTTGTATTTGCCATGAAGGAGGGAAAGGTGATAAAAGGCCACAGAAATAAGCCAGATGTCATCATGACATGCATGGAGCTGGGAAGGCAAGCAGAAAAAAGAAACAGTTCTGCTCTGGTGGGGTTACCAACCAAGTAATCGCATAAATGGGAAACTGCAAGTGTGACAGCTGCAAGGCAGTGCTACGAAAGATTAAAGAACACATAATTGAGTCAGGGAGAATGAGTAAATCTGAAGAAGCTTAAAACAAGAACTAAAAGCTAAGTAGAAGTTAACTGGAAATAGAGGAATAAAGAGCATTCCAGGTGGAGCACAGCATCTGCAAAAGTCCTGCAGAAAAGGGAGACATGAATACAGGGGAGGAGAAAAGTCTAATTTAGCTCAAAGGGACAGAATGAGAGGAGAGTGTTAAAAGGGAAGCTGGAGAGGCAGGTACTGCAGATGGTTTTAAACAGGAGGACATAAGAACATTTTGAAAGGATTGCTTTGGCCTGTGTGGGGGATGGATTAATAGGAAACAGAAGTGATTTCTATAGAAACGAGATAGTGACAAGCTGGGCTAAGTGATGGTAAAAGTAGGTGAAACTGAGAGAAGACTTACTTGGTAAAGGCTTACACAAGAGAAGTAAAAGAGAAAACTTCAAAGATAACCCCTGCCAGCTGAGTACACAGTGAAATGTTCATGAAGACAGGAGCCCCTGGACAGGATTATGAGGTAGATTTTGAGCTCCAAAATTTGATGGGCCTCTGAAGCAACTAAGAGAAGATACGAAATAGCAAGAGAGCTCAAAGGAAAGATTTGGACTGACAGCTTTGGTCTCCTCATATATGAAATCAAGGACTTGCATCAATTAAAACTGCAGATTAAATGAGCAAATATATATAAACATGCTTTACACGGCACTGATTCACAGTAAGTACTTGATTAATTATATTTTATTATTGATAATGTTATAGTGCCTGTTAGCAAATGTATTAGCTACTTACTCCTTTGCCTATATTTGGCAAAAAACGTATTTCTAGTTCCAGTACCACACTGAAATCATTTTTCCTTTTCAAGATCCTGTTCCATTTTAATGTCTGTTGTTCCACATTTAATCCCATATAAAAAGTTTTTAAGTATATTTGATTTGTGGCACTGTGTTACACATCAGGTATGGTAACCCTGCTTTCCACAAAGCAGTAGTCTAGCTAAACAAGATATATCACACAAACACACACAAGCCCCCTCCCCAAAACCAATGTACCAGAGCTGTGATGTTAGTCAGATTTTGGCTGCTATAACCAAATACCTGAGACCAACAACTTATAGGAAAAAGATTTTGGCTCATGGTTTTAGTCCCCCATCACTTGGCTCTGTTACTTTTAAGCTTGTGGTAAGGCAGAAATATGACAGAAGGCCATGGAAGTGGAAAGCTACCCACCTCACAGTAGCCAAGAAGGCCAGAGACACAGAGGCCTGGGACAAAACAAAGTTCCTGGGTAATGCCCCCAAGACCCATTCCCTTCAGCTAGACTCCACCTCCTGTTTCCATCATCTCCCGGTAATGCCATCAAATTGTGACCCCATTAGTGGATCAATTCACTGATGAAGTAAGACCCCCTCATTACCTAAATGCATCCCCAAATTCCATTGGCAACCCAGCCTTCAATAGGACAAGCCTTAGTGGGGGGCACACATATTAAAACTGCAGATGTCACACAGTAATAGTAATATAAATGACCAGATTAACATAGGTTGAGCATCTGACTGGTATTTGAACCTTGGTATAAATCCTGTCTCTACAAGGAACCAAAATAAGGAAAATGTTTTCAGACGATGTTGTGCTTATTGGGCGCACCATTATTTATAAGCATCTTACAATCCACTGTATTTTCCAAACAAGAAACAATACTTCATGGAAGGTATGCCTTATCAAATACAGTAGCCACCATTTAAATTAAGATGAAATTGAAAGTTCAGCTCCTCAGTCTAGTTGCATTTGAAGTGTTTCATGGCCTCTCACAGCTGTGGCTACCCTCTAAGGCACTGCTAAAGAGAACATTTTCATCACTGAGAAAGTTTTTTTGGGGGTGGAGTAGATCAAATTTAAAACACAAACATTTTTAATACAACTTTTCATCATTTTGGCAACTTGCTAACTTCATAATATATTGAGAATATACGTCCCTACAAAGCAAATCGGTAGTATCTTGAGTGTTAATTTCAAAGTCTACATTTTGCATGCAGATACATTTTAGTGACCGAGTCTTCTGTTTTATTATACTAAAATTCTCGCCAAGTGATATACACTTTATAAACCCAACAGGGAGGTTGGATTCAGGATTAAGTAAAATAAAATATCTGTTTTTTAAATGTGATTTACGTAATATTGAAAATTACAAAATTAAGTTCCCCTGTCCTTGAGCTACAAAACTGGTGCTTTTCTTGACTCCACACAACTGAACCTCAGAGGTGAGGTGAGCGAGTCCAGGAGTTGATGTCAGCAGGAGCAGGGTGCATATTTACGCGGAAAGACACCCCTGGCTCCCAGAACGCACCCACGCAGCAGAGTCAGTGGGCGGGGGCCACCCAAGCCCCGGTGTGCGGTCCGGCTTGTCTCCGGAAAGGCGCCCGGCCACCTGTGGTCCCAGGGGAAAGGGTCAGCCCTCCGACACGGAGACGCTTCCAGGGTGTAGAGCGCCGGTTCCCGGAGCAGGCGCTGTCACCGCACGACCAGGGGCTGGGCAGGAAGGTGCGGCCGTGGCCGGCCGGTACCCGCCGAGCCTCCCGGCCCCCGGACGGGCGCGTTACATAACCTGCGCCGTCCCCCGCGTCCCGGGGCCGCTCTCCCCCACCTCCGCCGCGGGCTGGGGTCGGGTCAGGGGAGCAGCCGCCGCCTCCGCCCGGCACTGGCCGGACTCCTAGGCTTTCGGTTTCCGGCCCTGGCGCTCACACAACCCCAGAAACCAACACACCGACACCATAACAAAGGCGGCGACGCGGCGGCAAGACCAGGTTAGGAGGACTAGGGGACCGCGGCGGGGCTGGCAGGCGGCCCACCGGCTAGGGAGAGGGCGCGGCCGCCCGTCCCAACCCTGACGCCCGCGGGGCAGGTGACCAGCGGGAAGCGGGGGGTGCTTGGAGGTGCTACTCACTCTCGTCAGGCAACTGGTCGAGCTCCGCCATCTTGAACGAGCCGCGCCGCTTTTTCAAAGGCTGACCGCCGCGGTGCATTATGGGGCGGAGACTGTCTTTGCGAGGGAGGTTCGAATGCGGAGCTAGCGGCCCGCGGCGCCGCGCTGCTCCCGCCCAGCGCGCCGGCCCCGCCCCACCCCGCTCACGCATCTGCCGGGAGGGGCCGCCCTGTAGGCCGGCGGGGCTGGCCGGAGAGGCTCGAGCGCGGGCCGGGTTCCGATGCCCGCCCTCTCGGCCGCTCGCTCCCGGTGCGTGGCGCGGCTCGCGCTGCCGCTGCGGGCACTGCGTCTGCGAGTTCCGCGGTAGAGCTGTTCTAGACCCAGGCCAGCAGGGCTCGGGCGGCGGGCTGCTGCGGGCCGGCGCGGAGACACGCTCTGTCCTCCAGCGCAGACTGGAGAGGGCTCTCCACGCTGCGCCTTTCGGGCACCCGCCGCGGCGTGAGCCCGCGCGCGGATCCACGACTCAGGGTCTCGGAAGCCGCTCTCGACTAGGGACGCCTGCACCCGCGAGCCGGGCGCCGGGAGCCCGGAGGAGTCTGGAGAGACCGCGAAGTTGGCCGTGGCTGGGAAAGACGCCTGAAGTCTTCGCGGGGACACTAGAGAGCCGCCTGGGGTGGCGACGCGTCAGGGTGATCAGGTACCCAATCCAGTGGGACGAGGACAGGGTTTTGCGGGTTGGTCTTCTGTTGAAAGAAGCCCCAGGAAAGATTTCACATTTCTTGTCTGACGCTTTGCAAAAATAAACCACGGCTGCTTTTCAGCATTTCGTTTAACAGACATGGATACGTTTTAAGCCCTTTCTCAGGAATTTCTGCAGGACGGGTGGGGTTGGACTGGTGAGCCCTAAAAGGACGACCTAGCAGGTGAGTAAGTTCCAGAACTGAGAGTTGGGAAGGCAGCAGGTTGAGGAGGTGAAATAGCTAAGAGCGCAGGAGGGAGGAAGGTTCCATTTATTTGGGCAAGAAGGTGAGCAATAAACTGGACAGGAACAGGGTGAGAGTCTGCTACCATCAGGCAAAGAACCGTGCAAGGTGGCTGACGCCTGGGTTTGGAATTTCCAGGGTGTCTGCAGCTAGTTATACAATCTCTGATTAGTTTGTGCCAGGGATTGAACCCAGGGCCTTGGCATGCTAAGCAGTGCCTCGCCACTGAGCTGTACCCCTAACCCCATAAAGCACTTTTGCTTTAAATGAGTCTATAGCGGTAAAGACCTTATTATGATAACTCAGACCAACTCACAATTTGCTACTCCCACCACTAGGAATGGGGAGTACCAAATGGTATTGGGACCTCATCAGTGCACCTCTCAAGAGGTGTGAGCAAAGGGACTTGATGAGTCAAGATGGGAGGAGGAAGGATTCACTAGTGATGTGTTTTGTGCCTGGAGTAACTGGGTGCTGAGATGCTGCAGCAGGAAGGGAAGCAGGAAGTGAGTGGAAACAGTGCATATTCAGTATTATCCAGGAATCTTTTCTAGTGATCCCCCACCCCAGCTTCTAAACACGTTCTGCCCTGCCCTCTAAAAGGAAAACTCCCAGCATTTTGGCTGATGCCATGGTGTGGATGGCGTCTGACACATGGCTTTACCCTAAGTTTGGAGCTGAGAGCAAAACAGGTCTCCCCTCTGAGAAGGAAGGAGTACAAATGAAGGTGAAGGGTCAGTAATAGAGATTCCTTAGAAAACTAAGGCCAGAGGTTGCATTGGACCTAGCTATTCCCCTTCTTGTTATCTTTCCTGAAAGAATTAAAACCATAGTGATGTGTGCACAATGGTAATTATAGCGGTACAGTTTGTAATAGCTAAATCTTGGAAACAGCACAAATGCCCATCAATTGGTGAATACAATTGATTTAAATACAATGGGGTACTACTCTGCAATAAAGAAGGGTAAAAGAAACATTTCTAGGCTAATGGATGCACCTTGAGGCCACACTCTTAAGTGAAATAACTCAGACACAGTTTGTAAATACCACATTGTTTCTCCGCTATGAAAAACTGAAAGTGTAAATAAAGATCAAAATGAATAATAGATATTCAGAAATGGGAAGAAAATGTTCACATGGGTGGGGGATGACGCGCGGGGAAGGGGGGATGAAGGAAAAAGAAAATGATGAGAAGGAAAAAATAGAAACAAAGCTTTTGTAAATATGCAGGGGAAGGGAGGAGAAGTTTAGAGGAATGGGAGAAAAAAAATGAAGTCATATGTACAAGAACGAATTTCTTATAATGAATATAATCATTATGTATACCTAAAATGTACTAATAAAATTTTTAAAAAGGAATGAAGATGAAGGGAGCTAAAGGTGTGAGAGAAGCAGAAGTTTTGTGAGTATCATAATAGTCGGAGTAACATTAGACAAAGGCAAGCCAAGTTTTATTTTGAGGCAGTTTTGCCACAACAGCAAAGCTGCTGTTTAAGTCAATGTTTTAAGCCTTCCCAGCATTTTAAACAAAAACCCTGAATGATTTTTCTCATAGTCTGAAGCCTGAAGCTATATCTCAGTTTCAGATCTCCTGAATATTAATTGTGTAACTCAAACCAAGATGATCTATTATTTTCGTAGCATTCTTTACTGGGTCTGCCTCAGAGGTTTTACAATCATTGGCTTGTTTGATTCTTCCCACAACCTAGTAACTTGTTAAAGGGCCACAGTGACAAGGCATTGGCATCAGGAATCTGGCCCATTCTGAGCACCTCAGATTTCTTGTGCTGTAAGAACATCATGTGTCCTTAGTCTGTGCTTCTACAGCAAAATACCTTGTGATTGGGTCATTTACAAACAACAGACATGTGTCTCTCATGGTTCTGAGGCTGGAGAGTACACTGAGTTCAGGGTGGGCTCTCTGCCTCACAAGGGAGTCAGCGCCACCTCCTCCAGAGGAGGGAACACAGCCTTTGCCTTGCAGGACGGACCAAAGGACAGCAGCACGCTCCCTCCCCTTGAGTTCTTTGGTTACAGGTGCAGTCCCATCGGTGACAGCAGAGCTGCCATGACTGACCTCCACCAGGCCGTTCTTCTTACCACAGCTACACTGGGAACCATCACTTATGTCATAAAACATGAACTAATGAGATGTTACCATTCCTCCAGTCATGTAGTACAGTTTCAAATGATGTGCTGTGCAAGTGTTTCTCGTTAATGTTTTGTAAATGAAAATTTGGATAAGGATATAAATGTTAAACTAGATAAAAATATATAAGAAAAATAAACATGACCACATTTTAGGTATATCAGGTTTGATTATTTCTTGTCCTATGGCTCATTTGTCAATTTATAAACTATCAGTTGCAATGATTACAGGTGAAGTGTATATAAGTATATAATGTATATGTGGATTTTAAAAAATACTTTTGATAAGGTCCTGGGAATTTGAATTTGGTGAAGAAAGATATAGCTTGTTTTGCTTGAGAATCTTAGCAATTAGATCAAAAGTCATTCATTCTATGAAAAAGTTATGTTGCTAATGAGACACCAGATTCAGTATGTCTTGTCCCAGCATCCAAATATGCCAGGAATAGTGATGGCGGTAGGCTCTGGGTTCAAATCTCAGTTTTCTCACTTCCTTAATCTGTGGCCATGCACAAGTTACGTACTGTAAGTACTTTTTATTTTCCACTCTTTCCTTGCAGGAGTCTTTAGGTTGTCAAGGGGATGCCCTTGAAGGGAACTGAGGGACCCATCTCCTCTTCACTCTTCTCCCCTTCCTGGCCATGAGATAAGTGGATTGGGTTCACCATACACTCCCACTGTGTGCTGCCTACCCAGAGCAGTGGGCCTGGCTGACCATGGCCTGCACTCTTATAACTATAAGCCAAGTAACCTTTTTCCTAGTGCATTCGTTACAGTATGGAAAGCTAACACATGTCCTACCTAGACCACAATATGAGGATACATGTGAACAAAATTGAGATAAGGGATAAAATTTTGTACATGTCAGATGCTATGGTTGAAACATCCCAGTTTAATAGTTTAGTATCTCATACCACCTCTACCATAGTAACCATAGCTCTTAATTTTAAAATCTTACTTTTACATCCTGCGTAGAAATGTACAACTCAAAACAGATCAAAGACCTGCATGTAAGAGCTAAAGAATAAAAGAAACCATACATGTAAATCTTTGTGACTTTGGGCAGCTGTTTCTTAGATATAACACAAAAGCACAATCAACCAAAGAAAGTATAAATTGGATATCATCACAATTAAAAATTTGTGTACTTCAAAGGATACTACCAAGACAGTGAAAAGACAGCTCTTAGAAAGGGAGAAAATATTTACAAATCACATACCTAATTAGTCTACTACATTTGACTACCTGATGATAAAAGCTCAATTCAAACATGAGCAAAAAGAGCTGAGGCTACATGTAGCTCACTGATAGAGCACTTACCTGTTGTTCAGTTCCCAGCACTGTGAAGAAAAAGCCGGGAGAGGATTAAAAAGGACAAAAAGCCAGGTGTGGTGGTGCACATCTGTAATCCTAGCATGCAAGAGGTTGAGGCAGAAGGATCAGTGTTAATCCGAGGCCAGCCTGAACTACATAGCAAAACTTTTAAAAAGACAAAACATCTGAACACACATTTCTCCTTAAGAGATAATATGCCAATCAATGTGTGAGTATAAGAAAAGATAGCAAGATCATTATCATTGGGGCCAGGGATATAGCTTAGCAGCAAAGTGCCTGTCTGGCAAGCACAAGGTTGTGCGTTCAATCCCCCGTACCAAAAAAAAAAAAAAAAAAATCATTATCATTGAAGAGATACAAACTGCACCCACAATGATATATAAATTCATCTTCTGTGATTACTGTAGTTTAAAAAAAGATAATAGAAAACTGTAATTTCTGTGCACTCCTTGTAGGAATGTATTAATAGGGTTGTTCCTCAAAAAATTAAACACAGAAGCCAGGTGCAGGGGCACACTCATGTGATTCTAGCTACTTGGAAGACCGAGGCAGGAGGATTGCAAGTTCAGCACTAGCCCAGGCAATTTACCAAGCCCCCCCCCCAAAAAAAAAAAACCTAAAAATGGCTTCAAATGTAGCTAGGTGTTCTCTGGGTTCAATTTCCAATGTAGGAAAAAAAAAAAAGATAGTTGGATAGTTGGGTAGTCAAAAGTTTGCTGTCTTAGCCACAATACTCTAGGCAATAAAATAGAATGTAATTATCCAGTGGTTGGTCAGCAAAAACTTAACACCTACTATGGGGCAGATACTAAGATTGCAGAATCTTGGTGCCTGCCCTAACAGTTAATAGTCTCTCACGAAAGGCGTGAGTGGAGTCCATGGCAGCTGCTGTAACTTGAGGTGTGTTTCCCCAGGGCTAAAGCAGAGTGCTGTGCGAATGGAATGGGGTGTGAGGGAGAGATGGGTATAGCTCAGTTGGAACAGTGTGCTCAGCTTGTGTGGAGCCCTGGGATGTAGTTTGGATCTGGAGTGCTGTCCCCCCCACACACACACACCACTACTGGGAGGTGGCAGAGGCTTTAGGATAGGCATGGTGGGGGGAAGTGACAGCACTGGACCATGTCCTGCGAGGGGACATTGGAGGTGGAACGCTTCCTCTGTGTGTCTCTGTATCCACCTCCGTGTCTGCTTATCTTTCTATCTCTCTGTGCTTTCTGAGACCATGGGGTGAGTGGCTCTGCTGTACCACATGCTCTCTGCCATGACGTGCTGCCTGGCCACCGCCACCACTGCATGGCCAGGCAACCATAGGCTGAACCTTTGAACCCAAAGCCATGGCAGACTTTTCCTTCTTTAATGTTTACATTCTGCTATTTTGTCAGAGCAGCAGCTGCTGACCAACACAATTGAGTTAAAGCTCCTATGTGGTGGAGATGTCTTTCTCACCCTTCATGAGGTTCATTCTTGAGAGGTATGTCACTGAGAGATTAATGAAAATGCACACACAAAATTATGTAATTTTTTTTGTTGTTATTTTGTTGTTTGAGACAGGGTCTCACTATGTAGTTCAGGCTAGTCTTGAACTATGTAGCTCAGGCTGGCCTCAAACACAGCCTCTTGAGTGCTGGGATTACAGGTGTTTGTCACCATGCTCAGCCAAATTTATTTGAGGTTTTATGTGAATGAGAAACTTCATCAGGAAATGAAAACCCAAAAAAACAGGTCAACCTGTGGTTTGGTTTGGTTTTTCAAGACAGAGTCTCAGAATGTTTTCCAGGCTGGCCTTGAACTCATGATCCTACCTCATGCCTTCCACTGGGATCACAGGTATGCACCAGCATACTGAGCCTGAACTTGTGTATCCTGTGCTAGGTTTGATGTAGAAGTGGGTAGTCATGAATTTGCGTGCTTGGATGAAAAGTGTGATCTAATGGTAATTGTTGTAGTCAGGGATTGTGAGGACAACAATTAGAATCAGGACACAGAATTTATATTTTATCATGGTCACCCAGAGTTTAACACAAGAAAGTGCAGGACATCTATCCTCACTACTAATGACCTGGAATATTCAGCCAAGAGCCTGAATTCCACAGCAATGTTCCACATGAGTGCAGATGAAAACCTAGAGCCTGTGACAATGCCTCCCACAAGTCCAACTGGAGGTCTAGAGCCCAGGAGAAGGGCTCATGCAAGTCTGTTTTACACATCTGTGCTGGGAAGGCCCAAAGGTCAGCAGTAGAAGCTAGAAAGTCCATGCCAGCAGGTTGAAGGAGCTGTGCTAGTAGATTGAGGGTTCTATGCTGGAGCTGAGAAGTCACTCATAATAAGAAACAGGGCTGTCCTGAAAAGCACCACAGCCATTGTCAGCAACACGGAGGTCCCAAACTCCAAGGATAAGAACAATCGAATACATGCCAGAGAGCCAGCATGACAAGTTTGTCCTGGAGATTAAGCGGCACACAGCTTCCCCTCCAGAGCCAGGAAGTGATACTCAATTTAAGGACCAGAGCTGCCCAAAAGTGAACCACAGCCATTCTTACCAACGGTGTCCTAAGCTCCTCCAATGACAATGGTCGGACTCACACAGTAAAGCTAGTCACAACGAGCTCCTCCAGGAGAACCAGTGGCTCAAACAACAACACTTAGAGAAACCCACAACGCCTAGCCTCTCTTTCTCCCCGTCTCTATTTATGGTGGCAACTTTGTTCAGGTAGAACATCTGCACTCAACACCATGCTGATTTAATTCAGCTGGTGTTAAATTGACCACCAGTTTTTAATCCGAAACAGTAATAAACTGGGGATTGGTGGACTTAGCAAGGCCTGTTTGTTCAATTTTCTGTGTTCCTTTGTCTTCAGAGATAAAAATATTACTGCTGACTGTAGTGCCCCTTGCCTGCAATCCCAGCTACTCAAGAGGTCTGCAGTTTAGAGAGACCCTGTCTCAAAAATAAACATAAGAAGGGCTGGGGATATAGGACTGCAGAGAGGGAAGAAAGGAGAGGAGGGAGGGAAGGAAGAGAGAGAGAGAAAGAGAGAGAGAGAGAGAGAGAAAGGAAGGGAGAAAGGGAGAAAGAGAAAGATTTTCCGAGTACAGAGAGGCCTTCCGAGGTGAAGGGCATGGGGAAGGTGATAGTGCTCATGTGGTTTTCTCACATGCCAAAGATGTTATATTTGGTGGCAGTGTGTCCTGAACTCTAGGTGGGGTGAGGAGCAAAGAAGGTTTCTGAGAGAAATGGTCTCTGCCCTGGGACCTGAGGGATGAGTAGCAACCACAAGAGAAATGTGAGGACAAGAGTAGTATTCTTTGCAGAGAATCAAATTTAAAGGCCCAGTGGAGAGATAGAACATGACTTTTATTCCAGGAACTTTAAGTAGTTAAGGACAGCTGGAAATTTTAAAATGAGATGTGGTACAAACCGTGTGGGGTCCAGGAAGAGAGAAGCCCTCTCCTGTGAATCAGCAGAAGCCACACTGGCTCTGACAGAAGCACATCAAGAAGCCAGTTCACCCTTCCAGTAAGCCATGCAAACCATGTGGGGCCCAGGAAGAGAGAAGCTGGCTGCAGCCAGCTAGCTCAGAGGACAGGCTGAGTTGACAGCAACTGAGGTACAAAAACAACTAAAGGCTTGTATTGTTTCACTGAGTTTGCAGGCCTAAGGCCGGTAGTCTGAATATCTACTAGGAAGGTGGCAATGTGCAAATACAGTTAATGTGCGGGATTTCCTTTTTGAAATCCAATATTGTTCTCACTGTTTTGTTGTGTTCCAATTTATTGTTTTGTTTTATTCAATGCTCGGTTTCAGTCAGTTTTATTTGGTTTTACTATGCCTGATGGAATGATCAATTATTGTGAAGATAACAAGATACATTATGGTAGCCATTGTTGATTTCCTATTATCTTGCTTCAAAGTTCTTGCCTTGCTGTTTTTTTTTAAATATTGGTGTTCACATAAGTGCAAGATTTTATTTTATTTTATTTTACTTATTTTTTTGGTCTCAGGGATCGAACTCATGATCTCACGCTTGCCAGGCAGGCGCTTATGCTGCTGAGCTAAATCTTCAGCCCCTTAAATTATTATTACTACTATTATTATTGTTATTATTTGAATACTATACTTTTTTTTTTTTTTTTTTTTTGGTATCAGGGATTGAACTCAAGACCTTGTGCTTAACAGGCAAGCACTTGCACCACTGAGCTAAATTTCGGGCCAAAGTTCTGTACTGCTTTGTTTTGATTGGTTTTGTTTTGATTGACTACTCTATTTTGCTTTTTTGGATTTTATTCTCTTTAAAATAAAAATAAAATAACATTCAAGAGGCTGAGCCAGGAGAATTGCAAATTCAAGACCAAAATGAACTACATGGCAAAACCCTGTCTTAAAAATAAGTAAATATGCTGGGCATGGTGACAGACTCCTGTAATTGCAGCACTCAGGAGGCTGAGGCAAAAGACCACTAAGAGTTCAAGGCTAGTCTGGACTACATAGTGAGACCCTTCCTCAAGAAAAAATAAGGGCTGGGGATACAGCTCTGCAGCATAAGCACCTGCCTGACAAGCACAAGGTCCTGAGTTCAGTTCCCAGTATGAAAAAAAATAATAAACGAATGAATGAATACCTTTCCTAATCTGGGTCTCAGGAGCCACAGAAGAAGCCATTCACCTCTGCAGCTGTGAGGGCTACAGCTGCCTGACAGCCTCTAACCGCTGCCCCTAGGATCTGCTTCAGCGTCTGTGCCAATGCTGTGCTCTCCCAGACTGCCTCTCTAGCCAAGAATCGAGCCTGGCAGGGATCTGGAAGCCAGGCCTTCTGCACCCAGGCTGGGCTCCTTGGACACCCAGGCTCTCAGCTGAGTGGGAATCAAGAGTTGTCTGTAGTGTGAGGGTGACCCTTGGCTGACCTGCCAGATGATGCTCTATAACTGTCACTTGGGCAGTTTGTGGCTGTAATGAGCCAGTCTGTTGGCATTGTTTCATAATGGATTTATTGGTGGGACCTGGAGGAGTTTAGCAAGTGTGGTTGCCAAGGAGCTGGAGTATGCCCACGTATGCCACAGGGCCCTCTGAGAGGTCCAGCCATGGTCAGTATCAGACTCCCTGGGATTTGCGCTGAGTCAGAAGCACAGTGTGCTTTGGGACAGGGAAGCTTGCCTGGGCTGTGGCTCCAGCCCTGCACTGCACTGCTGCTGCCATGTGGTAGCCTCTGCATGGAGAAAATGGAGAACATACACTTGGCAGGGCCAGTGATCCTTTCAGCAAGCAGCCATGAGATAATTAAAGCAGTTACGAGCCTCCCAGCAAGCCTGGCTGTGCTTTCTGTGTAGCTTCTGTCCGATCTCCTGTCTTCCTTCCCTTCTCTCCTTCCAGGTGGCAGACCTAGCCTGCAACCCCAGCCTTACTCCCGCCCTACTGGAATCTGCAGAAGCATACATACTGCTTTGGTTTTCTGGAAAATATTCCATTGGAGAGGGACATCTTGGTAATGAGAAAAAAAGCATGTGACAATGACCTGTGTAGGAATAATGAAAAAAGGAGTTAACCAACATCTGAGAGCTAAGTGGGTAGCCAAAGATTCTTGGGTAGCTTATGAAGAGGCCTGCATTTCCTCCACAGAGAGTGGATGTAGCATGGAGCAATTTCAGGACTTAGTGTCCTTGAGCTGCAGACACATTTCCAAGCCCATCTGAGGCATCAATGTTGATGTCATCATGCTGACATCAGAGTCCAGTTGAGAAGTTCTGGGATGTAAAAGGAGACGCCTGGGTGGATGACCCAAAAAATTTAGCTCTGCAGACTCAAAAATGAGAAAGACCTCCCATCTTCTGTCCCCCACATAAGAGCTAACATGTTCCCCAGGCAGGAAGACAAACTCTGACAGCAGGTTTGCCCCCCAGGAGCAATCTCCTGCTCCTCTCTTGACTGCCAGACTGATAACCACAGTTAAATCCTATTATCACCTGCTTGAGAACATGTCAAGTCTGATAAAGTCAAGAAATATTATACCTTCATAGAGCTTCAAGAATTACCCAGCCTTGCCAGGGGTTTAGCTCAGCAGCATAAGCGCCTGCCTGGCAAGCGCAAAGTCATGAGTTTGATCCCAGGTACAAAAAAAAAAAAGTTACCCAGCCTTGTTGGTCTTGGTGGTGCACACCTGTAATCTCAGCACTGGGAAGCTGAGGCAGGAGAATTTCTATGAGTTTGAGGTCAGCCTAGGCTACATGGTAAGTTCAAGGGCAGCCCCTGAACTATATAGTGAGACCCTATCTCAAAACAAAAAATAAATAAAAACAAAACAAACAAAAGAAAAGTACCCAGCCTGCATTATGTTAAGTAATGAGTCAGGCACAGAAAGACAAATGCTGTAGGTTCTCATTTCCATGGAGATGCTAAAAAAGATCTCATACCTTATTTAAAATAAGATTGAGTCTTACATTAATCTTTGTTCCAAAAGACACAATAAGGCTTATTTTCAGGGGATGTCTTCTTTTTTCATGTGCAACAATCTACATGTATTCATTTATCCCTGTATAAAAATCTATATTCATGTACAAAATTCTACATTTATCCAAATATGGTCATGTCATCTTCTGAAACATCATTATAATTCTGAACCCCAAATTCCTGTCTGAATTTCTTGTGACTCCACTTCCTGTAGAACCATTGGCCCCAATCTCTCCTTGAGTTAGCACTTGTCCACGCAGTGTGCTCCTGGTGCATTGGCAGCACAGCATCAGCGATTTTATCCCGTGAATTGTTCATCCAAGGCATGACCTCGTGCAGGCCAGACTCCACAATATTTCCACCAAATTAAGTGTTACTTGAGAACTCACAAGACAGGAATGGCAACAAAAATGATGATGGTTAAGAGTGATGGCCAAGGGGGCTGGGGATTTAGCTCAGTGGCATAAGCACCTGCTTGGCAAGTGCAAGATCATGTGTTCAATCTTCAGTACCAAAAAAAAAAAAAGAGTGATGGCCACACAAAAGTGATGAAAATTGCATTGCAGGCACTGATATTCAAAAAGTGTTTCCTTTTGCATGAGCGCATTAAATATGACTCTTACGATATGTCACACATTGAGGAGTCATGTTCAGGTGCATACATTACAGTATTTGTACATTGTTACTGGTTTGTCTCAAGTTCGTCTGTTTATAAGCATTTACCTCCCCTCCAAAGGTGCCCACTTGGATATTTACCAACAATTATAATTTATATTATTTATTTCTAGTATTAATGCCAGTCAATTATCTATATTTAATTATATGCAGCGTTAATCTTTGATAATTCAGTGTGTCTGTCAGGTGCTGTGACAGGCATACCAAGTGGATCTGTGCAGCTATCATAATGGGCTTATTTTGGGCTTATATTATGAGCATTGTGAAAAATCATGTTAGGTCTTCCTTTCCTTTGCTCTATTTTGGGGAAACATGGTAGAAGAGATTAGAATGCTTGTTGCAGCCTGGAAAGTATGTGAGCAAGGGGAGAATGGAGAGAAGATGGTGAGTAGGATTAGGGATGCAGGCAGATAGGGGTAACTTCAAAAGTTCTATAACACAGGGTAATTATGGTTATAACAATTCACTGAATGTCTCAAAATAGCTAGTAGAAGGGATTTTGAAACTCCCCAATATGAAGAAATGATAAATGTCTGACATCCTGTTACCTTGATCTGATCATTACACATTGTATACATGTATTGAAATGTCAACTGTACAATTACGATAATCAATTAGAAATAAGCTGGGCGTGGTGACACATGCCTGTAATCCCAGCACTCAAGAGGCTGAGGCAGGAAGAACTTTGGAAGTTTGAAACCAGCCTGGGCTACAAAGTAAGCTCAAGGCCAGCCTGAACTGCATAGTAAGACCCTATCAAAAAAAAAAAAAAGTCTATTTTAAGAATTGCCTAAGCTGGGCTGAGTGTGATGGATCCAGCCACCCTAGACTGTGCTCTCATCTGCCAGCAAGACGAGGATCCAGCCTACCTGTCTGTATAATTTGGATTTTACGAGAAAAGTCAGTGGTCTCCCAAGAATCAGCCATACTGGAATTTGGGAGACCAACCAAGAAATCAACTAGCCAGCCTTTCTGGTAAACCACACAAGCTGTGCCAGTTTCAGGGAGAGAAAAGTCAGATAGCACATCCCGTGAGCCTACTGGGAATCAAATACCATCCCTGTGCTCACCTGCCACCGAAGCCCGCAGTAAGCAACTGGCTGATTTGAAGGACAGGCTGAGTTATAGCAACTAAGGTACATAAAACAACTAAATGCTTATATTGTTTGGTTGACTTTTCAGGTCTGGGGCCAGCAGTCTGAGCATCTCTTAGGAAGATGACAGTATGCAATATAGCAGATATGGGGGATTTCTTTCCATCTTGTCTTTGAAGTCAAATATTTTCACTGTTTTGCTTTGTTCTGATTAATTACTTTATTCAACATTCTGTTTTGTTAGGTTTTGGGTTTTTTTGGTTTTGGTTTGATTTTGCTATACCTGATGGAATGGACAACTATTGTAAAGATAACAAGATATATTAGTAGCTATTGTTTTCCTAGTATCCTGCTTTGAAGTTCTGTACTAATTTTGCTGCATTGTTTTGATTGGCTTTGTTCTGTCTTATTTTGTTGGATTTTACTATCTTTAAAATAAAAAAAATAATAATAATACAAAGAATTGCCTAAGCTAGGCATGGTGGTGCATACCTGTTATCCCAGCACATGGGAGGCTGAGGCAGGAGGATTACTGTGAGTTCAAGGCCAGCCTTGGCTACATAGTTTAAAGCTAGCCTGAACTACACAGCATGACCCTATCTTTGAAAGAAGGAAGGAGAGAAGGAAGGAAGGAAGGAAGGAAGGAAGGAAGGAAGGAAGGAAGGAAGGAAAGAAGGAAGGAAGGAAGGAAAGAAAAAGAAGGAAAGAAAGAAAGAAAGAAAGAAAGAAAGAAAGAAAGAAAGAAAGAAAGAAAAGAAAGAAAAGAATTTCCTAGCAAATACTGGCAGGACCAAGGGAGTACCTGTAATCCAAAGACAGCAAGATTAGAGGAGTAGTAGAAGGCTGAGAGTAATAAAAATCATGATCCCTTGCCCAGTCCTGGGACCTGAACCAACTTTCAGATACCAAACTCACTGACCAGTTCAAGGCCGGCCTGAACTGCAACAACGAGACTTTCTCTCAAAATGGACACCACTACCTCACCCAAAAAAGGAGGTTTTCTTTGGTTCATGGCTCTAGTCCAGTGCTGGTGATGACGGGTCTCCAGGTGGAACAAGGCATCGTGCAGAGAGGAATTGGAGTGTGCAAAGAGGCCCAGTCAAATAGCTTCCACAGCAGAATCACACAAACTAGGAGCACATTCACCCATTAACCAAACAAATGGACTACTCCATTCATGAGAACAAATCCTTGATCCCTGCAAAGGCCTTACCTCTTAACCTCTCATAATGGGGATTTGGGAGCAGATGAGCCGTGCCCTGAGCTTCCTCGTTTACAGTTTCTGGTCGCACTCACCTGAGCTGCCCTACCCTGCTGTTGGCCCTGCTCCTGTCTGTCCTGGCTGCTTGGCATCCTGGCTCTCTTCAGAATCTCAGTGGCTGGAATGTGGAGGCCTTGGGGTGACATTTGGGTTTCTTTACAGCAGATGCCAGTCATACCACGAGGCTAGGGTCCAGGGACAGCACAGCTTTAGAGGCCCTAAGATTTCCTTGCAATTGGTGCCCAGCAGCTGTGCTGGATGACACCGTGAACCAGGACAAGCTGGGGACTAGCTGATGCTGCCCAGTGTTCAAGAAGCGTTGGCCACCCTGAGGCTGCCTTTGAGATATCTGTGCCCTGTGACCTCATGTTGGTGTGGAAGCATGCTGTGAGGAAATGCAGGCAAAACAACAAAAACAACGGCTGGCTCAGGTCTGGATGGGTCTGGACCCTAATCTGTGCCCCATGATTTGCTAGCTATGTGACTGACTATTCTAGGTCTGTCCATGTGTAACAAAGCACTCCAAAACCTGGGGCCTTAAAATAACTGCCATGTCATTTGCTTTCGGCACTGTGGTCTGTTCCCCCGCCGCCCCCCACCCCAGCTCCTCAGCTGGCATTTTCTAGGGGCAGGGCTTTGCTTCCTTTCCAGCAGAAGAGTCAGACTCTTACGTGATGGCCCAGTCTCCTAAGAGCACAAAAACTCAACTACTAGACGTCCAAGGCTCAGTGCTGGAACTGGCCAAGCATTACTCTGGTTATGCTGTGTGGTTACAGCAAGCCAGGGATGGGCCCCAAGGCAAGACAAACGGTGGCTTAGTTACTTTTCTTGTTGCTGAGACAAAAATACCCAACACCCAAAGTTAAAGGAAGAAAGGTTCATTTGGCTCACAGCGTACAGAGGTTTCAGTCCATAGTCAGCCAGCTCCAAGGCAGGGTGGCACGGCACTGAGGCATCGCGGAGGAGAAACAGTTAATGGTGAGCTGAAGGACGCAAAAAAAGCAAGGGGCAAGCATAGCTCTTTCTATCCCTCATATTTTGTCCAGATTACTGTGGGTGGGTAGCACTCAGATCCTTAATCCTAACACCTTTGATCCTAGCATTGCTCCTTGAATCAATCCCAGAGTCACACACTAGATCCAGCCACCTCTGAAAAAGCCACACCAAGACCACAAGGCTTTGTGGAAATGCCTAGACACAGCTGTCACAAAGGGGCTGTCTGCTGAGGGCCAGGTTCCCTGGGGTTGTCAACACAGCAGACCCTCTACAGTTGCTGAGGTCCTAGTGTCCTGCTAGATAATGGTTACACTTTGTAATGGAAAAAGTACCTAAGGCACCTTGCTGGGTAGTTTATAGCTACTTTCGGTGGAGTCAGTGTGCTACTCCCTCTTTGCTGTTTCAGGTTAACTGCTTGATACCCTTGCTGCTTTAGTGACTATGACTGAGGAAAAGATTACGGGTCAATGCTGTGCTCAGTGCGGACCATTAGATTCCTTTGGGGACATCTTCAGAATCTCAGTATGTAAACCTTTTGAGACTTTTCTACACTGTTATGTGTTACTTTCGTGATGATACCAATGTTTTTTTTTTAAACATACTGTAGCTATTGTGTTTTCTTTCTTTTTTTTTGGTACCGGGGATAGAACTCATGACCTCATGCTTGCCAGGCAGGCGTTTATGCCACTGAGCTAAATCCCTGGCCAGCTATTGTGTTTTCTAGTTAGCTTAATTCTAGAAAATTTGTGCTTTAATAAAATGTTCTAAACATTGTACCCCCCCCCCCAAGAAAGGGACTACATTGACTAATTTTGAATGTAGATGATGCTGGTACTACAAAAGCAAGTTTTCTATTTTATGAACTAACTTCTATTTTATGTTAGGTGTGGTCACATCCATCATCTCATGATTATCATTTTATAGACCAGGGAACTGAGGCTCCAAAGGGGCCAGTAACTTGCAAAGACCACATCCATTTTCCTTCCAGGAACATTTCCAGGACCTTCTGAAGACAAAGGCCTAGGTGCTAGGGATGTGGCTCAGTAGTGGAGCTCTCGCCTCGCATGTGCAGGGCTATGGGTTCAATACCAACACCACAACAGAAAAGCAGGGGTGAGGGACAAGCAGATAGGTGACGATGACAGCACAGATGACAGCACAGGGTGCAGTGGATGCGGGGTAGGGAAAGACACAGGGGGGTCAGAGTGGCTTTGGGAGACATGGACCTGGAAGGAGGAGAGGCATGAAATGACCAAGTGGTGAGTGTGGCACCAGAACACTCCCAAGCATTCAGATCCCTAATAGATACCCTTTTAGCACCCCAGACGCCTATATTTTTAGAAAAGGAGTTCAGGTCATATAAAAATCAGCATTAATGTAAGCGTAACTATTTCACCATATGTGAATAAGCAGTAACAGAGAGACAAACTGGTTTGAAAGTGTCCCCTTTAAAGGCCCATGTGCTGAAGGCTTGGTCCCTGCGTGGTGCCCTCTGGCAGGGACAGAGCCTGTGTGAGGCAGGGCTGGATAGCACAACACCCAGGACATGGGTGGGAGACTAGGTCTCCCTGATGACAGCGGAGTGGCAGTGGCCAGGCTGACCAGAGGCATCTGACCAGAGTCGCCCCTTGGAAGGAAGTCAGGTCAATGGAAAGCAGCCCTTGAAGGAGATGTGGGGATTCTGGTCTCTTTTATCTCTTTGCTTCCTGAACCCAGGAGGTGAAGAGCTCCTCTGTGACATACTATGGTCACTATGTCACTATGGTACCATAGTCCAAGTGACCATGGACTGAAGGCTGTAAAACCGTGAGCCAAAATAAGCCTTTCCTCCTTTAAATTGTTTATCTTGAGCTAGGCATGATGATGCATGCATATAATCTCAGCACTGGGGAGGCTGAGGCGGGATGATTTAGAGACCAGCCTGGGCTATATAGTGAGTTTGAGGACAGCCTACACTAGTGTGAGACACTTTGTCAAAGACAGAAAGAAGAAAGAAAGAAAGAAAGAAAGAAAGAAAGAAAGAAAGAAAGAAAGAAGAAAAGAAAGAAAATCTCAAGCATTTTTTTCACAGCAATGGAGAGCTGACACAATGAAAGAGACAGAGAAAACATCCAGTTCAGAACAAAGATAGCCCACTTTCCAGTGTTCATTTGCAAATGAGCTGCAGGCAGTTTGCCTCCCTGTTAACTTGCTCATTCATTCATTCAGCCAGTCAGTATTTGTTCTGCCTGCCCACCTGCTTAGAGCCAATACTTGAGCCAGGTTGGTGTCCACTGCCGTGCAGACTTGCAGGATGGGCGGGGACAGTGTGGACACCTGAGCAGACTGGTATATCTGTAAAACCAAAAGTAGCAGGGGAACACTGAGGAGACTATACGTGGGCAGAGCTCAAAGAGTATTGTAGGCTGACTTGAAACTGGCAGATTGTAAGAAATCACTTCCATAAAGTAGGATATAAAACTACACATACAGTAGGGTTGCAACCAAAACATTTTATATAGAAAGAAGAAAGAAATATGCCAAAATGCTAGTGGCGGCTAGCTTTGCATGTTACCTGGCAGTTCTTTTTTTATTTTTTCCTAGCCTACTTGACTCCAGGCTTCAGACTATTACACTTACGTGATAAGGATTATTATGGTCTGAAAGTTCAGAGGCCACCAATGTTTGTATGTTGACATCTTAGATGGTATTAGAAATGAGGCCTTGGGAGGCACTTGGGGTAAAGACGATGGACCATCCACGTATTCAGGAATGGAATTAATGCCCTTGGGAAAGTGGCCCAGGCCCAGGGACGAGATCAGTAGTAAAGCACTTGCCTAGCATCTGGGGCCTTGGGTTGGATACTCAGTGCCACAGAATGGATGGATGAATGAATGAATGAGGCCCAGAAAGACTCCTGGCCCCACTTCCACATGACAGAGGCCATCTATTAGTAAGGAAATTGGCCTCACCAGATCCTGAATCTGCAGGTGCCTTCATCTGGGGCTCAGCAGCACCCAGGAGCATAAGAGTGAGTGTAAGTGTCTGCAGCTTACTTCCTAGTCTGTGGTCTGAACCAACAGGGACAGGAGTAGGAACCCTGAACATTCACAGATTCCCCTGCACACACCACTCACTAGTTAACACTGTGCCTGCACTTTTCTCATGCTTTTGAACAGGCTGTGTTATTATCCCTGTTTTACTGATACACCAAGAGTTTAGAAAACTTTTTTAGGTCACACAGCCACCACGTTAGCAACTGCCAGTATATATTCCTCTTTGCAGAGTAATGGTGACAGCTGTATTTTCTCTTTGCCATGGGCACTATGCCTTACAAAGTCTCTTCCACATGACTCCTGGTTAGTAATTTAAGAATGTAAAACTTGCCAGGTATGGCATTGCACACCTGTAATCCCAGCATTTGGGAGGCTGAGGTAGAAGGAGCACCATGAGTTGGAGACCAGCCAGAGCTACATAGTTCAATGTCAGCCTTAACAAAACCCTATCTCACTCCCCACACACACAAAATAAAATTTGCTAGGATTGAAATGACTTCTAAAGATTTTATTAGTGACTATCAAACTTTTTTTTCTTGTCTTTGTTTCTTTGTTTTGAGACAAAGTCTCATTATGTAGCCTAGGCTAGCCTATGACTGACTCAAAGCAATCCTCCTGCCTCAGCCTCCTGAGAGCTGGATTACAGGCATATGCCACCATGCCTAGTTCATGCACCTCTACATTTATATAGCCAAACAAATCCCCTGTCCATCATTGATTTGACAAATATTTGTTGTGTACATCTTACAGAAAGCAGGAAGTATGCACCAGTTGTTTTTTGGAAAGCAATCTTGCATGTTGGTGTGACTGTCTGTTGTGCCCCATGTCAGAGCAGGTATTTAATAATCACTCAGCCTTGGCGCTGGGGATTTAATTCAGTGGCGTAAGCACCTGCCTGGCAAGTGCAAAGTCATCAGTTCAATTCCCTGTAAAAAAAAAAAAAAAAAAACCACTGAGCCTTCCATGGTCATCCTAGAACTTGTTCTCTCTCTTGCTGTCTTGGTTCTTTAGGGTGTTTTGGTTTTTTTTTTGCTTTTTTTTTTGTATCAGGAATTGAACTCAGGACTTTGTGCTTGCCAGGCAATATCCGCGGCCTTTGATTCTTTAGTTCTAACCCTTCCTCAGGGCCTATGGTGAGAGATTGCCTTCCATCTTCATGGGCCACCAGCATTTGTAAGTTCCAAATGTCATTTAGTGCCATTTTAAATTAATTTATTCCTGTGCCTTATTATCCCAAAACACAAGCTTCTCTGTTTGTTTGGATTTTTGTGCCTCCTGTCCTCTCCCCTCATGTTGTTTCATCTTCTCTTTACATGTTGGTCTTACTTCAGGTAGAAAACTTAACACACATGTGCACATGTACACACACACACTCATTCACACACTGAGTTTTCCTCCCACTGATGAAAATCTTTTTAAAGTCCTGTAGCCACTGACAATTCTTTTTTTTTTTTTTTTTTTTTTTTACCGGGGATCGAACTCACGACCTTAAGTTTGCCAGACAGGTACTTAAGCCACTGAGCTAAATCCCCAGCCCATCACTGACAATTCTTAACTATCATCATTTGCTGAAAATAGAATACTCTAGCTACCGTGTTTCCCCAAAAATAAAACCTAGCTGGAAAATAACCAGCCTTGAAAATTGAGGTGGATAACAGCCTATCCTGAGTGGCCTCCAAGCAAGAAAAAAGTGCTGGCCAGTGAAGCTAGCACAGGCTGACTGGGGTTGGCATTTTCCATCTCTAGTTATCAAGGTTGTTTTCCAGTTAGGTCCTTTTTTTTTTTTTTTTTGTCTTTTTGATACAGGGTCTCGCTATGCAGTTCAGGCTGGCCTTGAGCTCACTTTGTAGCCCAAGCTGGTCTCAAACTCACAACGATCCTCCTGCCTCAGCCTCCCAAATGCTGGGATTACAAACAAGCCATGAGCCACCATGCCCGGCTGGGTTCCAGTTAGGTCTTATTTTCAGGGGAAGAGGGTAGGCGGATTTAGTAAGAAAGTGGTATTCTTCTAGGGATGGGGAACCTGGGAGAACCAAGGCAGCTCCTGGAAGGTGACGCACGGCCCGGGGAGGCCCCAGGTCCTGTGCGTCCCGTCGTCCCGCCTCCCGAGCTCTCCCGCCCGCCCGCGTGGGCGCTGCGCTGTTGGCTGCGGGCCACCCTCGCGGCTCACTGGCTCGGAGGACGCAGCTGGCCCCTCACCGGCGAGCTGCGGAGGGGCGGGCCGGCTCCCCAGGCCGGCGGTGGCCTGTGGGCCCTCTGCAGCCGCGCCTGCCCTCCGCGCCCTCCGGCGCCCCGGCGTGCTGGGCCCAGCCTCACGGGCTCGGCTGCAGCCCGCAGCGCCGGCACCGGCGAGGGCGCCGTCTCCTCCTGCCCGCGCAGCCGCCCTGCACGGTCTGCGCCGCGCCGGCCCCGCTCGGACGCCCAGGCGCCGGGGCAGCTTCACCCGAGAGCAGCCGGCTCTGTGCCCAGGGCGGGCGGGGAGCTGCTCGCCAGCTCGCGGAGGTTGCCGAGGCGGCCGTTCCCGAGGGCCGGGCCGGGAGCAGCGGCCGCGTCGCCCCGCTGTGGGCTGCGGCGAGGGTGGCCGTCATTGCGGAGCGCGTGTCAGGGCACACCGGCCACATCGCAAACTGCAGCAGAGCGAGGGGAGACCTGGGCCCCGCGGCCCATGGGCCTTGTCACCCTAGGGTCACCAGGGGCCCGGGGCCTAGCACACGCGGTCTCCGGGGACACGGTCCGCGCCCAGCCCGGGCGTCAGGCGATCCCTCCTGTTGATTGGAAAGCCACCAGGCTAATGGGCGGAAGCCTTGTAAGGCATGGATGGGCTACACCCTGTGCATACACCACTGAACCACTGAACCTGGAGAAACTCTGGCTTTCACATTTTGCGGTTTTCTTCTCAATATTTTTTCCTATTGATGCATTTTTTTTTTCTTATCGATACCAGGGATCGAACTCACGACTGCATGCTTGTAAGGCAGGTGCTTATGCCGCTGAGCTAAATCCCCAGCCCCTTGATGTATTATTTAATACATCAAAATTATATTGTGCTACATAATACAGATTTTTAAAAATGAAATCTTAGCCGGGCGCGGTGGCTCAGGTCTGTAATCCCAGCACTCGGGAGGCTGAGGCAGGAGGATCATTGAGAGTTCAAGACCAGCCTGAGCTACAAAGTGAGCTCAAGGCCACCCTGAACTGCATAGAGAGACCCTGTCTCAAAAAGACAAATAAATAAATATAAATAAAAACGAAATCTTACTGAACAGATTTCCGATCTATTAAGTTTTAAGAAAACAATCATGGGTTGGATTCGTTCATGTCTAAAGACAAAGTGAGTCTTACACACCTTTGAGAAATAAAGCATTAAAAAGCCAGACACAGGACCGGGGATATAGCTCAGCGGCTCAGCACCTACCTAGCAAGCATGAGTTCGTGAGTTCGATCTCTGGTACAACAAACAAACAAACAAACAAACAAGCCAAATACACACAAAGATGCTCTAAAGAAACTAATTTCCCTCCTACAGTTAAATTGGTGGGAAAGTGCAGTACAACAACTGACCGGTAGAGGGTGGCATGGAGTGAATGCACAGCCGGGAGGGCAGGTGAAGATGGTGAAGGATGTCTTACCATCTTTTCGCCCGGTCCTGTCTCTCAGTTATTTTCACTTGTGGGTCCGTGGTTATTTCTTTGTGCTTCCCAGAGTCCCCTCCACATCACCTCTGATTTTCCTTTGCTCGTGGACATCCTGGGCCCTGCTTGGGTGCTGTACACTACCGCACTGCACAGTGAGTGCACAGCCGCACCACGGTGACAGTGTCTGGCAGACGTGTCAGCTACTTGTGCGGTTTGTTTGCATCCACAAATGTCTATAGTGCAATGTTCATATGCATTTGTGAAAGTAAGTCAAATGTTTATAAGTGAGGGACTTAACGGTATACTATACATACACGGTTGTACCTCTGCTCATGAATGCTTTTGTCTGCAAGCAGCTCACTTTGCAAATAGAAGCATTTGGCAAAATTTCATTTTTGTTTGTGAACTCTGCATCAGGTGACTAACATGCCCATGCCTCTTTCCCACAGGAACATGAACTATGGTGACCCATGCAGCTCTTGAGGTTCTTGGGGTGAAGGATGGCCAGGGGATGAGAAAATAAAGAAGAGACAAAAGCTGGGGTCAGGTGGAGCCCTTACCCTCCTGATGGGAGGAAAGGAACTGCCCAACAGCTGTAGCACATTTACTTATACACACATGAGGAAGATGTCAATTTCAGCCTGCTGCCTAGCAACTTGTTTGCCTGACTGGCCTGGGCTCCTGGCGTTCTTGGAGCTGAAGCAGCTTGTTTATGTGGCTTGTTTTGGGCTGTCTGTATTTTCAGGGCTAGTCTTGTTTTAGCCCCACACAGATGATCAATCCCCAGCTTCAACGGCTCCCTACAAAACATGGCCATCTTTTCCAGAATCATTGAATAAAGTTCCTGAATCGCCATAGATAGAAAGGGCAGCTGCTTGGGCTTGCAAGAGGCACAAGTTCAGCCACACCTCTGTGGTGAGGTGGGAGATTGTAAAGCTCTGTGCTCTTGCTGCTGCAGCCGTCCAAGCAGGTGACGGTACCAGGCATTCTTCTAAGGCATTCTGTTAACTCACAAAACCCGAGATGAAACATTACCTGCAAGTCTTCAGAACTGTTCCACGAAGCAGGCACTCTTCGTCATCCCTATTTTACATGTGAGGCCCAGACAGGCCTAGTTCCCACCAATGTCTGTCAGTCAGTAGAGGTGGGATGCAAGCACAGGCAGTGTGGCTCAAGATCACACTCAGCCCCTGGCCTGCAGCTTGTGGGCTCAGCACACCATGCCCCCTGTACTTTGAGCTTTCAGAAGGAATGTGTTGGTCAGTTTTCTCTTACTGTAACAAAATGCTCAAGGCAACCAATTTAACAAGCAAAGTTTATCTTAGCTCCCATTGAAATGGTTCTAAGGCATAAGCAGTTGTCATAGAAGAATTCATGGTCTCTTTGGCCTCTCTGGAAATCTGGTTCCTCTCTTGCCTTTAGTCACTTCTGCTAACTTATCATGGACAGAGACCTACTTGGTCTACAAAGTGATGTAGCTCTAGTTTTTACCTTTGAGAAGCAAGTTTTTTGTTTTGTTTTGTTTTTTAAAGTAGGATCGGGGCTGGGGATTTAGCTCAGTGGCATAAGCACCTGCCTTGCAAGTACGCGGTCCTGAGTTTGATTCCCGGTACCCATGTAATAAATAAATAAATAAATAAATAAATAAATAAAGTAGGATCTAAGAATAACTGTATTGGAGCTCAGATGGAGAGTGTGTGCTTAATATATGTGAGCGTCTGGGTTCAATCTCCAGCACTCCCTTCCCCAAGTTAACTTTATTGAAGTATAATTTACCTAAATTAAACTATACCTGTTTAAAGTGTGTAACTCAATGAATTTGACATCACAGTCAAGATATGCATCACCTCAAGGGATATCTTAGAATATAATAATTTTTCTTGGTATGAATTACTGAAATTAGTTGCTGCTTGCTGGCCTTGGGTAGGTGAAGGTCCACTCAGCAGGGTGTATATTAGCTCAGGCAGTGAGTGAAAAGGTGTCCAGAAGCAGCTGTCCACTGACTGTGTGACCATGGGCAAGTCATTTAGTCTTACTGTGGCCTCCAGTCCCAATGGATTATGGCTATAATGCCCCGCAGGGAATTCACGTGAAGACCCCATTAATGTGCAAAAGATGTTAAAACTGAAGTTTTGATGTGCAATAGATGTGCAAATGAAACACTTTGTGAAGAATTTAATGATTCTTGGAAACTTTAGTTAGGCCAGGAGTCAGGGTGTAAAGAAATACGGAATATTTCACAAAAATGCTAATTGAAGGAGGAGCATAGAAAGTTTGACCCCAGCCTGGGTCACATAGTAACTTAGTGAGACCATGTTTCAAAATTAAAAAAAAAATTAAAAGATCTGGAGATGTAGTTCAGTGCAAAAGCTTTGGATTCAACCCCTGGTCTCTCTCTCTCTCTCTCTCTCTCTCTCTGTCTCTCTCTCTCTCTCTCTGTCTCTCTGTCTCTCTCTCTCTCTCTCACACACACACACACACACAGCTGTCTTAGAAATTCTAAGAGCCCATCTTCCCTCTCTTGGAAAGCTCAGCCCCCTCACCTGAGAAGGGCACAGGACAAACTTTTTTGCAGAGAGACTGGAGAATCCACTGCCCTGGGGTTGGTCACATTCCCAGTGGTGATCAGAGCAATGAATGTGTGACTCCTGGTGTTAATCAGCTTTCCATTAATGGGGGAAAAATACCAGGGACAAATAACTTACCTGAAGAAAAAGTTTATTTTGGCTCATGGTTTCAGAGATCTCAGTTCAAGGGCAACTGACTGATGCTTTTGAGTCTGGGCAAAGAGAGCACATCACGGCAGGAGCTTGTGGTAGAGAAAATTGCTCTCCTCACAGCGTCCGGGAAGCAAAAAGGAAAATGAAGGGGCCAGGGTCTGGATAGCCGCTTCACGAAGCAGGCGTGGATGCCTGATTACTAGGCCTGCACATGCATCCTCCACCATAGCTAAGCATCAGCCAGGCTTGGAGAGCCACCTTCTAAGGGGCCTAGTAGGATTGTTTGAAAGCCAGTGAAAGCCTGTTGAGAGCCACTGAGCTAGTGATAACTCACACGTGTGGAGCCGAAACACAAGTGCCTGAACAGGAGTGCCCTGTGGGCACGGAGCACCTGTGAATCACTCTAAGGGCATGGAGTGCCGGAGAACAGATGTTCCAGCCTGAGAACATGGGAGAACATGGGTTAAGAAGTGAGCTAGTTAAGCAAAGGGTCGTGGTATGACAAGTGTACAAATGCATTGCATGGTTGAGCAGTCTCTTCCTCCTATCTGGAGAAGAGCTCCCCCAGGGACTTAGGAGAGCTCTCTCTGACACTGACAAAAGCCCAAGGAAGGCCCAGCCTCCCATGCCTGCTGGGACCAGGGCAGCCAGGTGTTGTTGCAGGAAGTGCTGTTTCCAGCTGTTTCAGCTCCCCTGAAATTGCTAGAAAGTAGGATGGCCCTATTGCTTGAGTGTGGGTGACATCTCCATAGCCCAAGTGTCAAACTGTTTGTCTCAGCTTGGCACTGCTTCGAGCTATGGACCCCTTAGAGGTGGGTATGGTAGGTGACCCCTTGGTCCCTGAAGGAGGCCTGCAAAGGAGCCATGGGACTCTGGTCTCTTCCTCTTCCTCCCATCTCTTCTTTGCTTTCTGGCTCATAAGTGGTTTGCTCTGTAACCTCTAGAACCATGAGCCAAAGTAAACCTTTACAAGTTGATTGCTTCAGGTATTTTCATTTTTAAAAAAATATATAGTAAAATCCAACAAAACAGAACAAAGCCAATCAAAACAATGCAGCAAAATTGGTACAGAACTTCAAAGCAGGATACTAGGAAAACAACAATAGCTACCATAGTATGTCTTGTTATCTTCACAATAGTTGTCCATTCTATCAGGTATAGCAAAATCAAACCGAAAACAAAACACAATAAAATAAATCAAAACAGAATATTGAATAAAGCAAAACAATCAAAACAAAGCAAACCAGTGAGAACAATACTGGATTTCAAAGACAAGATACAAGAAAATCCCCCACGTTTGCTATATTGCATACCGTCATCCTCCCAAGAGAGGCTCAGACTGCCGGCCCCAGGCCTGAAAAATCAACCAAACAATACAAGCATTTAGCTGCTTTATGAACCTTAGTTGCTATTAACTCAGCCTGTCCTCCAAACCAGCTGCTTACTTGGGGGTGGGGGGGAAGAGGGGTTGATTCTCACCCCTCATGTGGGTAGGTTCACAGGAGGCGCTGATTTTTCTCTTCCTGGAAGCCACGCAGCCTGCACGGCTTACCAGAAAGGCTGGCTCCTTGGCTTCTTGTTGGATCCTCCCAGTTCCAGCATGGCAGATTCTCTGGGTATTTTGAAATTGTGATGAAGAGCTTAGTATAGATGCAAGAAGCTTAGAAATAGACAAGATGAAACATTTGCCCCCACAAGCTTCCCACCCAGGGAGGGAGACAGGATAGTGTTAAATCAAGCTCATGGATTTTACTTGGACTGAACATTCCAATTATTGACTTGAAACTGTTTGGATCTCAGAGCTCACCATGGGGAACTGAGCAGGCAAGAATCACAGGGCACATAGTTCCCTTAAGTGACAGGAGAAAGGTCACTCTTTTCATTTCATACGGCAGATGTGGAAGATGAATGGATCTGATTACATGCTATGCTGTTCAGCATAATGAGGATGAGGTGTGTGCCATGCAGTGTCCCCATGCTGAGCAGGGGTGGTGTGTGTGTTTCCTTAGTGTCGGCACAGGCCACACCTGCTGGGGATGGTCCTTGCACTGGGGACAATGCAGGAGAAGGCAACGGAGACCAATAAACTTCAGTGCTAGGCTCACAGCTGCAGCTGACATGGCTCCTGTCCTTACGTGCTTGTAGTCCTTATACTGGGGGACCACTCCAGGTCATTACTGCCAACATGGGTCCCCTGTCCTGTGCACCCCTGTGGCTGTCCACCTTCAATAGTCTTGCCACCGGTACAGCGGGAGTCCAGTAACTGCTCAGGCAGGGTACTTGGACCTCACACAAGCAGTGCAGGACTGTCTTCTGGGAAAGGGTACCACTATTCACAAACGAGTCAAGCTCTGGAGGAACAGGGGGACTTGGCTGTGCCAGGGTGTCACAGTGTCCTCCACAGTGTCACACAGCCTGACCAAGCCTGTGAGATTAGCAGTAAATGCTGCCATTTCAACTATTCTGGGCAACAGCTGCTTTTTCCGTGTTGGTTTTTATCTTCAGAAGTTATAAAACGGTTGAGCAGCTGAGGGGACTGA
The DNA here is from genome assembly GCA_004027455.1 of Hydrochoerus hydrochaeris. Taxonomy (NCBI): domain Eukaryota; kingdom Metazoa; phylum Chordata; class Mammalia; order Rodentia; family Hydrochaeridae; genus Hydrochoerus; species Hydrochoerus hydrochaeris. The sequence continues at coordinate 134,137 of PVLA01002708.1, forward strand.
GGGAATACCTGCAGCTGGACTTTTAAAGTCAGAGGTTATGGGTTGGATGGGCTCTGTGGACCCACATGTACCTTGGCTTCCACATGTGACTTCCTAGGTCAGGCCACCCCACACCCTGGGCCTCACTAGTGGAGCCTACCTCCCTAACTGAGGTGGCCACGCCAGATCCCCTCCCGGGTGTCCCAGCCCTGGCCACTGAGATAAGGAGCAAGGGAACAGGATGAGGAGACACTCATCTGCCATTGGACACAGGTGCTGGGAGACCAGTCCATCTTAAGAGCCCCCAGGAAGACCAGAGCAACCTTGCACCTGCTCCTGGCCAGGTGGCGAATGTGCTCACTGATCAGGAAGCTGCTGGTGGAAACTTTTTCCCTCATAGCTAGAGGCAGCCCAGCTGGCACAGTGGGTTCTCAGTCAAGCCTCTCAGTTCATGAACGGTTCAGGACACAAAGCTCATTTGGACTCACTCTGCTGTTGTCTCTTGTCCTTCATAAAGGAGAGCAGACTGGAATACAGGTTTCCACATCACACTGGGCTCTTTCTCTCAACTTTCTGGGAGAATTAGCCTGGGAGGCAGCTTCTGTAATGGGGTGATGAGGAAGAAACATCACAATGCAAAAGCTTCCTAGCCTGCTTCTGGATTCCGCCGTTAGGCTCTGAGCCTCACTTTGCACATTTGCCTACTTTATGTGAGGCTGTCAGAGGGCTGTGAAAATGCTAACGCAGGCTGCTGATGTTTGGATATTCTTCCTGCTCTCAGTCCTTCAGCATCAAGTTGCAGTCAATCACCTCAGGGTGGCCAAGGATGCAAACACAGCTGTGACCAGGGCAGCAGTGTGCAGTAAGTGCATCCAGGGCCCTGAGGACCTACACCCTGCTGACCACCAGTGAGTGCACAGTACAGTGGTACCCTGGTGTGTGAAATTAGTTCATTGCACAATTCTGGGGAAGATGGGCCACATTCCTGTTTGTGCAAGGAAGCTGGACTTCTGAAGCTGGAGGTCATGTTCACCTGATGCAGAGTTTAGTAATGGAAGCAGAATTCTGCCCAGTGCTTCTGTTTGCGAGGTGATTGCCTATGTTTTGCCACTCTGTTGGCACCCCACTAGGCTGGCACCTGCTGGCTGCACAGCTTGGGTTCTTGATTCAGAGAAACAACATAATTTAAAGTGGTATTTCTGGAATTCCTATGTAGTGTGGTAGGCACACACAGAGGGCACAGCAACTCAGAGCTCCATTATTGGCTACAAACCAACACACACTGGCTTGTTCAAGTCTAAATAGCTCAGCCTGGCTCCTGGGTGAGCACCATGTGGCTAAAATTAGCCTGGCCATCTGCTGAGACAGCAGTGGGCTGTCCTGAGCCCCAGCAAGCCTGCAAGAAATGGACCGGCCTGGGGGATGGCAGAAAGGCTGGTCATTTCTGGGTCAGGAGGTCAAAGGAAGGGACAGGAGGACGAGCCACACTGCAGGAAGAGCCCAGTGTATGGCTCGGTCTCTTAGGAGCCACACAGCACAGGACTATGGTCCTGTTTTCTAGTTCTTCCTGCTTTACCTGCAGCTTCCTGTTTGCATTCAGACTGCAGAACAGTGATAATGGCCAGGAGTTATTCTATCACCAGTGCTTGTCAGAGGTCAGGAGCCACCAGAGTTCCGCAGGGACTTGTCTGCATGTTCCTAAGGCAATTCTAGTGGGAGTGGATTCAGACCAGTTTCAGGGATTCACTTCAGGGATTCAGAACAGTTTGACTGTTTCCTTCAGGTAGCCAGCAAGAAAGGCCCGGTCAGAAGCACTGTTCGGGGGGAGCCCTAGTTTAGATGACCCAGAGCACAAGACTCTCATCTGGGGATCCCAATCCCCACTTCCTTGTCTCTAGAGAGGCTCTGCACCCCTCAGAGTTAAAAATCCAGTGTTTGAACAGCAAGGAATCTGGAAAGACAAATGTAACACATACATTTATCATACTCTGTGACCGAGAGCCTAGCTGAATCTGTATTTACGGGTATTAACCCATTGTCAGGGCTCCTAGACTTTGGCCAGAGGTGTTCTCTGCCTTAAAAATGATCTGTGAGCTGGAAAGTAGCTCAGTAGTAGCGTGTTTACTGCTCATTATACCTGAGGCTCTGGGTTCCATTCTTAGCATGAGAAAAACAATAAGCAATCAAAGCTAATCAAACAAGAAGTTACATTTTAAGTTTATCAAGTAGAGCTGGGTGTGGTGGAACATGTGTAATCCCAGCACTCAGGTGGTCAAGGCAGAATTGCCATGAGTTTAAGGCTGGCCTGAACTACAGAGAGAAACCTAAACCAAAAAGAAAACAAAAAGATGAATAAATTTATAAAATGTGTTAATTTCATGTTCTTGAATGAAGCACCAGCAACAACAAAAACCTAATGAAAATATTCACATTTTGACCCTAAAAGCAATGTAATTCTAATTTAACACTTTGTCACGAAGTTACCTTAACTTGCTAAAAAAAATGGCACCGTTGATGGTTCCACACCTGGCCGCTCAAGCCAGAACCTGAGTTGAGAGATGATCCAAAGAAACCCTCCTATGATGGGTTTCTTAACAGTCCCTCACCTTTGAGGCCTCTCCTGAGAAGTCCCGGGGGTCTGCCTGTGTGTAGCATCCCACTTTCCCTGGTAATCACATCTCTGGAATCTGCATGTGGGCTCATGGTCCAAGGGGCCTCTAACTGGTGGGGGCAACCTTATCTTACAGTTCAGTGCAACATTATTGTTTCTTTAGGAAGCATTTCTCCTCTGGAAATCAAAACTTTCAAATAAAATCTTTGTGGGTTCTTGCTTTGCTTTTTGAGACAGTCTTACTTGGCAGTTCAGGCTAGCCTTGAGGTCACTATGGAACCCTGGCTAGTCTTGGAACCTTGGAACTCAGTGATCCTCCTGCCTCAGGCCCCCTAGTGCTGGGATTAGGTGTGCCACCACGCCTGGGAAAATGCCTGTGAATGTGTATTTATCAGGTGTTACAAGCAAGCATCACTCTCTGATTTATAGCATCTACAGCATCCTGTAAGGCCAAACCCACCCCTTGAGTGACTTCCTGTACACAGCACCACATTGAGACTGCCACCTCTAGTTATCAGGCCACTCCAGGCCATGGGATGGGGGCCTGACCAGCAATTCACAGGCTGGGCCCTAGGCTGCGTGCTTTCCTGTGATGAAATAAAGCTGTGCAACAGGCCCCAGCAGTGGACAAGCACCCAGGCCTCCAGGGCAGACATGCAGGTGTCCACTGGGCAGGGGTGGTGTCGTTTATACTCAAGGGACAATGACTAAAGAGGAAAATGTTCAAGGCCATGTGTTTGTATTTTTGCTTCCCAAAATGTGTCTTATAACCTAGGCGACCCATATAGTAATGAGAAACACTGTCATTCCCCTCCATCAAATGGGCGACGCCACATGTGCCCGAGAGACATTGCTGCCTCAGGTGCCACTCAGGGCTGAGTGGGGAGCAGGGGCTGCTTACACTGCCAGACCTCACGGAACTGGCAACTCCAACCCAGCCTCAGAGTAAACGGTTCTGCTGGGCCAAGTGATGGCCAACACCATGCCTGGAAAGAGATTCTGATCTTCTGGGAGTTGAGAAACAGGTTTAGAAGAAAAGTAATGCTACCACCTATGGAAATGCCAAATCCCAAGCCACCTGGCTGTTTCAGAGTAGTGTGAAATGGGTATGTGCACACACGCCCTGGAGACTGAGCACAGAACCACATGATGGGCAGATGCTCCGAGGACGCCTGCAGTGCGAATCACATTCTTCCTGCGCAGACCTGAGCCGAACAGATCAGGATGGGCAGAGCCCGGAACGAACGTGAACCACACCACACACACCAGGGGCCAGGCCACATGGACTTAACCTAGCCTGAATTCACTCTTGAGACCAGAGTGGAGATGCTGAAGGATTTGTTTTCCAACTCCCAAAGAGGGCAACTCTGAAGATGAGAACCACAGTGGAATCTCCCGGTGGACCCAAGTGTGCCGTGCGGGGTCTCAGGACCTCTGTAAACACATGAGCTCTGCATGCCACTGCAGGGGTGATGAACAGTCACTTCCAGGAAGAGCCACCTCTGCAACTAGAGCTTCACTGCCCAAGCAGGGCTGGCTTCACACTTCAACTTAAAATACTTTGCTTATTCAGACACTGCAAGGATAATTGCTTTTCTGTGCTGTTAAAAAGGTTAAGGAGGGGGCTGGGGATTTAGCTCAGTGGCATAAGCACCTGTCTGGCAAGTGTGAGGTCATGAGTTCGATCCCCGGTACCACCAAAAAAAAAAAAAAAAAAAGGTTAAGGAGGGTCACACATGGCAGCAATGCCAGGGTTTAGTCTGGGCAGGAGGACTGCTGCGAGTTCAGGGCCAGCCTGGGCTACAAAGACCCTGTCCCCCACCTCAAAGGTTATAAAGCATGAAACATGGAGAAGCTAGGTGCTAATGGGCTGTAAAGCAAACAAATTTGCACAGATGAGGAAGGCAGAGGCACTAAAGATCCTCATGTAGTTATAGAGGACATTAGGTGAAACTGTCTTGCCTTTAAACCATTCTCCTTGCTTTGCTTCATCTGAAATCTAACACCTTAAATGCAGTTTGCTAGATGCATGCACAAAGATGGTCACCATAGGACAAAGCTGCAGTTCACATACTTATGGTAGCTCAATGTCACTTTCCCGTCCTTTTTTGACACAGGGTCTTGCTGTATAGTTCAGGTTGGTCTTACACCCTCTATGTAGCCCAGCTCTTTTTACTGTCCTTTTTTTCTTTCACCAAAAAACAAAAACCCTCCACAAAAACACCCAAATGCCTGCAGTGTAATGTCTAGGTTTGAGATAGTGGCTTGCTGTTTCCCCTTCTTCCAGGGAAGGTTTGCAGAATCTGAGCCTGCTGTGTGGCCCAGCATGGGTTTCTGAGAACTCAGATGTGAACATTCAGGGTCAGCTTCAAGTCCTGGGGGCCACGGCAGCTTACGTGCATCTCCTCTTGTGCTGCTATCTGCTGAGCCCTGGGGTGTGGCTTCTTCTACTCAGGTGGGCGTTGGCACCGGGCAGTGCCCTCTGCTGCTGCCTGGTTCTCTGGGGTCTGAGAAGGTAGAGGCAGAGCTTATAGCCTCCTTGGGCCTTGCCCTCTGAGGATTAACCACATCCACAGTGAGAATGAGACCAGACAGCATGGACAAAGGATTTGCATTTTAATAGAGAATCACCACTGGCCCTTGGGTAGCTCCATTAGTGATTATAGATGATTTTAATCTAGAAGACAAAAACTGCTCATAGGTGAGTCAAAAATTCCAAGTGCAACTTTTAATACTGTATCACACATTCAGAGAGCTTCTATTCTCAAGAATTTCTAGAAAGGAGAGAAAGCTCTCTTGCTTTCTAAGAGAAATTAATGTTCTTCCTTTTGGTCTCCCCATTATCTATCACTGAAAGGCAAAATAACAAAATCCCAAAACTAAATAAAGAGGACAATAAGTACAAGATGAAGAAAATTTAAATAGTATGAAATTAGTTTTTATTTTTAGCTCAAAATAAATGCTTAACATTTTGCCAATATCAAAACTAAAACAAACACTTAGAAAAGAGTGGAAGCACATTTCCTTCTCTGGGGAACCCAGTAAGGCGGCTGCTGTAATATGGCACGGCTTTTCCACAGGACTAATCTAGGTGAGCAAAGCAAACAGACCTTTCCCAGCTTTTCCTCAGTTGTCAGCTGTGTGTGTCTACCAGGTCAGTGCCTACAGTGAACCCTCCCCCCACCCCCTCCCCCAGCTAGGACATAAAACTAAGGGTTCGCACAGTTGGAAGGAACCTTTTAACCTCATATAAAACCCTCTCTACAGAGCCCGGGTATAGGTAACAGCCACCAGCAAGCAGCTGAGGGCTGCGTGAGCGCCCATGCATGAGGACACCAGGGCACTGGAGCGAGAGTCCTGGGGTGAGACCAGCCAGGCTGCAGCTTTTACCACAGGGACGTCTTGAAGTTGAACTTCAGCTTCAGCAAATACTTCAGATTCACCTGAGCGATGTCGTAGACGATGTACCTGAAGGGGAGGTGCATTAAGGAGACAACAGCTCAATGGGCCTGCAGGATGCTGGGGGAGGGGGAGAACGGCTGTCCTTCAGGCTCACGAAGGACCCGCAGGCCACTCACAGCCTGTGGACACGAGGAATCAGACACCACGAACCCAGGCAGGACAGTTCCTGAGGAGTCTGTGGGCAGCCCACACACAGGCATGCGATGCTGTGGTCGCAACACGCTTCACGCCCGCACACCATGAAAGGATACTCGTTATACAGCAGGCAGGTGTCACTAACTCCTGACGAGATCCCTGTGCCCAGGGGAACCTCGACTCCCTGCAGAGTAATACTAGCCGAGGGATCTGGGCTCGTTTTCCCTAAACCTGCAAAACAGAAGGTCAAGTGCTAGAACGCATGGGAGTGGGTATGAACCTATCCTGGAGACATGAGGTGCATACCATGCTGGGTGAATGCTCTCATTTTAAATACCCAAATCCCATATTCTCTCCAGCTATGAAAGTGGAGGCTAGAAGCTGGGTATGGTAGCCATGCCAGTAATACCAGCATTCAGGAGGCTGAAGCAGGAGGATCGCTGAGTGAGTTCAAGGCTAGTCTGGTCTACACAGTTCAAGACCAGCCTGAACTGTACCGCGACACCCTGGCTCAAAAACCAAAACAACTTGGAGACTTGAAATCCAGGTTCTCAGGTATCAGTCTTAACGTTTTTTTGTGGGTGGAAGAACAACACCAGGTCCCTAGAACACTAGGGTTCTATTAATGCTCTACTGAATCCCACAGCAGTCAGTTCCCCAGGCAGCTCGACACCCTGGATACTTGCCACCAACTCCAGCATTCCAGGTGCTGCAGATGCTGCTGCCACCAGAGGCCCTTTCCTGCACTGGCTGAGAAAATTAAGTTAAAACTCTAAGCTGGCAAATAACCCAGGCTATTGGTGCCCACATGCAGCATTTGTGATACTGGCTACAGCCAACAGCAAAACTGTGTTCCGTTTACATGAGCAGCTGGCCCTCAGGCCCAGCCTCTGGGGAGGCAAGCTTCCCCTCCCTGCCGTGGGGGCAGCAGCGGTAGGGGAGACATCACCTTTGACACTGTGCTTGCCCTTGGGTAACTTGCTGATGTGAGAAGCATGCTTCAGTTCATACCTGCGCAGGAGAGAACAGTCTCAGAGTCCCTAGGGCAAACACTGCTCACCCAGAGAGCCCTGCCCACTGTTGATCCCAGTGCCTAGCCTGCCCCACTATGGTCCCACACAAGAAAAGCTCCTATTTAGAGCTGTGGCTGGCTGCTCTGGAGGTTTCTGTCCCCTGACCTTTGGCCTAAAACACAACCCTGTTCTCCGGAGGGCAGCTGATAGGATTAGAGGAGTTGCCTGAAGCAAGCTAACTGATCAGATTTTCTTGGTGGAGAATATGGAACTGAGATTAAGAGTCCAGTTCCATCTAGTTTGGTTTCAGAAAACCCACACTGGTGAGAGGTGAGGTGAGTTATGGGGTGAACCCCCTTTTGTGCAATTAAACCTCCCTGTCCCATCCCTGAGGCCTGGCTGTCCTCCTACTCTCGCATCTTCTGAGGTGACCTTCTCTCTTCCTGGATCTCAACTTCCACTGGTTTCTGCTACTCACAGGTAGCCTGAACTGTCTGGTCAGTAACTGTCCCCTCCTCTGTCCCATGAAGTCCCCACCTCCGAACTCACATGTTTCCAAGGGCGACCTCTCCCAACAGGATTAAGCCTATTGGATCTCCCTGAGACGTGTGGCAGTAGTTAGCACTCTTGGAGACCATGTCAGCGAAATAGATGCCTTTCCCGAACATGTAGCCTGTCTGCAGAGTGAGAACAGAGACAGCTGAAATTCTCCCCACGAGAAGTCAGGTGACTGACTCAGATGGCTGACTTGAGCCAGCACCCAGCATGTGTTGTCTTCCGTTACTTCATACAGGACCAGCATTGCCCGATGTTAATGCCGAGGGGCTGTGAAGATGTTACCGGACCCCACTTTCTCCCTCAGCTGGGAACATAACCTCACAGGCCAGTGGGAGAGTCACACATTCATTAACATGGCTTAGGCTTGCAGCAGGCATATGGGCACCCCCAGGGACTGCCAGCTACCATTTCTGGCTCCTGTGGTAAACAGGAGGTTTAGAGAGCTCAGGTCACCTGCCCAGTAACCAAGCACTATCAGGACCAGTGAGTGACTCTGCAGAGGCTACCAGCTGGGAAGCAGCAGAGGCAGAGCAGTACTCAGCCTGGGCAGGGCGGAAGTTTTCTGCATGTCAGCCCACTTGGCATTCCCAGCAGCCCTGGCCTGCACACTTCAATCCCAGAAACAATGCTGAGGCCTGTGCAGCCCCAGGGATGGGCGCAGCTTTGGAGAATGAGAGGAAGGCACGCCTGGGGCTACTGATACTGAGGCTAGGGAGTGACCCACACCTAGCCCCCCAGGCTAAGCCCTTCCCTCCTCGTGAGGGGGTACCTACCACGGGAGCTTCAGGTGGAGCTATCCGCAGGCCCTGGGACAGGATCCCGGCGAAGTTGGTGGTCCTAGACCCGTGCCACAGCAACTTGCGGTTGTGGAGCTGCCTGAATGGCTTGTAGCGCTGGCTCTCCCCTTCACGAGCTATCTTAAAGATCTGGAAGGGCAGTGCACAAAACGCACAAAAGCAGCCATGTGTTATTTTGGTTCCCTGAATGACACACTGGACAGGGAGCACCGACCACCCGTCTCTGCACTTGAAAGCACTAGGCCTGTTGCCTGGGGAGGCTGTTTCCCCTCGAATCAGCATACCAGACCTGTCATGGCCACACCCGACGGGAACTGGCCCTGACTCAGCAAAGCACCCTGATTCTAAAACCAAGTTTGGAGACTGTGAATTGCCTTTAAGAACAAAATAAAAAGCTACGCCAACCACAAGACTATTACTAATTCTCTTGTCCAACAGACAGGCACTTGCCACTCTCTCTGCTTAAAGCAAAGCAGACTGGTGGCGTATGCCGGAGTCCAGGCTGGAAGAGGGGTGGGAAAGCTGTCAGGGCATGCTGCGGGGAAGGAGTTGGTTCTTACATCAACCACCTCCAAGTCATACGCATTGTGTGTGGTGGCATGAGTGTTCTTCACGTACTTCCTGATGACCTCAGCTTCTTCAGAATCTCTGTCAACCACCTAGAAAACAGGGGTCTTGGGATTAGAGCAAGGAGGTCGCTGGGAGAGTCCCATGGAGGCGGAAGAACAATCCACAAGCTGAGCAGATACCAGGACTGACTCTCACTCCTCACCAGAAGCCATGCTCCAGCCGTTACCCTAGCAGGCTGAGCCCTGTGATTTATCTCCTTGGGCATCTGTCTTTTTGTCTACTTAGATTACTAAGAATCTTGGGTCTTTTAAATTCTTATGCTCTTGGATGTCAGTAAAGCTACAATGTGGAGCTCAGTGACCTGGGAGAATCCACAAAAAGGAACTGGCTCCTGGACCAGCAGTCTGACACGCTATGACAGAAGCCAAGGGGCTAAAGACTCCATGCCATGAGAAACCGGAGGGAATCTGACCACTCCCGAGATTTTGTCTCTCTGAAATTTTAGAACCACGTGTTATCACCACTCAGCGCATCGGCCTAATAATGTGACATTAATGTAATCCACACTAAATACGCCAGAGCAAACTGTGGCAAAGACTGTATGTGTTATGTTTTTGTGTTCTTGTTAAAAGTTTGAAAAATCTAGGAATTCTGGTCTTCTTCACTTTTAAAAGCCTCAGACCTAAATGGAGAGTGAGAGGGAAGGCACAGTCTTCCCATCCAGAAGGTAACCTGGCTAGACAGGAGACACTGGAATTCCATGAGATTGAGCCCCAGTCTGTGCAGGGCCTAACTCAAGTAGCAGAGGCTCTGGCTGACACCTCCAGGAACAAAGCTGGGGCCAGGAAAAACTCATGCACAAATCTCCTCTGGATGGCCCAGGCAGGGAGACACCCAAGTTCAAGGGTGCCAGTGAGCATGCACTCAGGATGTCACACCTCACAAACACCCTGTGGCTGGGCATTCTCACTTCTGAGATGGGACCCTGGAAAAGTCTGTCTACACATCCACAGCACCAGTCTCCAAACCACTGTTCCTCTCCAGGTGAAGGAGTAAAAGATCTTCAAAATCAGTCTTCATACTGAACTGAGAGGCACTCACTGGGAAACCTGCCTGGCACACAAGGGTACCATGGACAGGTGACATGCCTGGGGTCTCCAAAGACCACCAAGGGATACTGAGAAAGGCAGCTTTGTGAATCCAACCATCTCTCTCTGGCATCCTGACACACATTCCAGCAGGAGACCCCTGCTCTCAGGATCAGCAACTAAGGCACTCAGAAAAGGTGGCCTCCTTGCCTTAATGTCAGTCTTGAGCTTCTCATAGTTGACATCGATGGGGTCCTTGCTGCTGTCATCAGACCCACCCCTCAGCAGACTATAGGCCACCTCAATGTCCAGGAGGTTGTCCAGCATTTCCACCTTGGCCTGGAAACCACAGAGAGACTTGGAGTCAAGTACTAAAAGTGAGGGAGACAGACACCCTTTGGGCACAGATGGCTTGTGTGCAACAGTGTCCCCACACAATGAAAGAGATTCATACACAGCACTCCCTGGGGTGCCAAGGGGGGAAGAACTTCCTGTCTGCATACCCAGATGTTGGTGAGGAACAAAACTAAGGATGCCACAAGCTGTGCCTCAGCCAGAATACTCATGGGTCCCCTGTATGGTGGAAAAAGGATCTTTCTGTTCACTGGCTCTTCTTCCCAGAGCAAGGAGGAAAAACAACCAGTCCTGTGGGACTCTGTCTCCACCAACAGGGAGAAACCTCATTTCCAAACAAGGGCACTGGGCTGTTCCTGCCTCAGGGACCGTGTCGAGAAAGGCAGTGCCAAGGCAGGGCACCCAGTCCTGCACTTCAGGGCACCCCTGAACTGGGGCACTACCTGTACACTGTCTGCATCGTTCAGCAGTGGAGGCTTCTTCATCCCAAAATCATGGGGGATCAGGGTGTAGAAGCGATTTGAGAGATCCAGGATCTGGGAGTCACTGCTGCCTTGCGACAGTGCCTGGAGGAGGGGACACAGGGAATGTGAGATGGAGGCAGGACACACCCAGCACCTCGAGGCCAGGTGTGTGTGTCCCAAAAGGCAGCTGCAGGAGGGGCAGGAACCTGGCCTTCTAGCAGCTCAGCACACAGTGGATTTCTCACACGGCAGCTCACTGGCATAGTGAAAAATGCAAAATGTTAGCTATAAGGCTGCTAGAAAATGCCTTGAGTCATTTCTGATGCTTGAACATTTTCCATCTTGGGAAATTCACACCAGCCCCTCTTTATCCACTGACTCCATTTCTGAGCTGAGGAACTTACTTGTGTACTTGTGCACATGCAGTGGCCAGAAACAGAACAGTTAAGCAGGGCCAACCTCAGGGTTTCTCAGCACCCACATGCACAGGATGCTCCATGCAGACAGGCTGCAGACCTGGCAACAGTCTCAGGGCCCATGGGCTGGGCCATATGAGTGGGCACCCTGCAGGCCTACTTCTCACTGTGGTGTGTGGACTTGCTCTGTGTGGCTATGGCTAGCACTGGTCAGCAGGGAAGGATGCAACCTTCCCACCTGGACAGATCAGGGAGCCTGAGCTAAACAAAGCCCTGCATGTGCCCAGTCCATGGGATGAAGGAAAGGTGATGGATTCACCACTCTGATGCAGGCCCTTCTCCAGGGTCAGACCGGAGGCTCACTTCCTGGACCCCCTTACGCCTGTCACACCCACCTGGGCCTGTGCCCCATGCACAGTAGTGGGCCTTTGAGGGTATAGACCAGGGTCTGAGCACTGGGGCACCTGCTACATATAAGAGATGTCAGTGAACATCAAGGGAAGGAAGGAAAATTATTTTCTATTTAGAAACTCCCTAATAACTGAAATAAACTCAGCCTAATTCATAAGGACACACATCATAATTTTTAAAGAGAATCCAAGTCATTCAATTTATAGAAGTCTACTACACATCTAGTAACTGAAATCACTATTATGTGTAAGTTTGGTGATATCTTTAGTCAGCAGCAGGCACTTGTCAGGTTCACTGAACTAAAACAAATCCAAATCTTTATGAACTATGGTTCCGTGGTACTGTTTAATTAGCATGGAGGAAATGTCACTGGTGCCACTGCTTGCTCACCTGCTGCACCTCGCTGAGGATGGCATACGCAGCCTGGATCTGTCTTTTGCTCAGCTTCCCCAAAGGCATCTTCTGAAGGTCGATCTGAGGAGAGAGGCAGGTTCCCCTCTCAAAGCTGCAGTTGGGGACTGACCACAGAACTCTTGGGTTTCCCTGGGAGACTCGGTGACCCATTTCCACAGAGGTTGTCTCCCCTGCCAGAGGACTGCATTCTTGGTTGGGATAAGCTAACTACGTGTTCCCTAGGCCAGCACTTCTGGAAGCAGACACAGTGTCTTTGCTGCCTGATTCCAAAGGGTCAGTCATGGCTCCCACTCCAGTCCCCTTCCTGGGGCCTCAGAGCCAAGACAGATGTGCACCTTCCCAGGGCTGCAGCCAAACCAAGACCTGAGAATTTTCGAGTTGCTCAAGTCACTTTCCACAGAACATACACTTGAACTTGTGTATATTAATCTTCCAAATCGCTGCTGCCCCTTTTGAACTGATCACATTTGTTCTGACAGTACCAAGAGTGCTTACAACACCCTGGGCAACTACTATGAGTAGAGGTTACAGGCAGTAAAGGAAAAAACACAAGGGGAGACCTGGTCACCAGTCAGTCTGGCTCCTGTTCCAGTATCACTATTGTCCACAAAGGCCATGTTGAGAAGTTGAATGGCCAGAGGGCGCTGGTCTAAGGTGGGGGAACTGAGGGGCCAAGGGAAGGAGGCTGGATCACTGGAGGTTGGTCCTGAGGGGGATTCTGGGATCTGTGTAACTTTGCTTTCCTGCTGCCCTGAGCTGACAACTTGACCTGCTCTGTGACACACTGATGCCACAGGTCCAAAAGCAAAAGAGCCACCAACTACGGGCTGAAACCATGAGGCAGAAGCTTTTCCTCTCCCTAATCTGATGTTCCTGGCACCCTGTCACAGGGGTGAAAAGCTGACTGGTAGTTTCCCATTTAGAAAGGCTCTTTGTTGATTGCTCAACCTACAGTGGACCCTTCTAATGCTTGCAGAATGAGACAGCACCACAGCCTCTCTGCTCTCCTGACACCTCTGGTGGTGCTCAGGACAGACAGAGCTCAACACGAATCTGAGAAATGGAACTGCAAGGCTGTTAACTACAGGAGCATTAGAAGTGCCAGTGGCTCATCAGGTAGCAACCAGGGGCCAGAGTGCCAGTGCCCAGTAAAAAGCCACCAGCCCCAGCATGCGTCTGTCTCTCTGGGCCCACTACACTAGAAACCCTCAAAGTCTGAGCTGTGGCGAGTCTCTTTCAAGCCGAGAACGAGGCATAGTAGGACAGCAGTGACTGCAGCGTAGTTTCTCAGTTGGCTCTGGAATCAGCTCTAGAGGAGCATCTCTAGATACCTCAAGCAGCTACACAACCAGGTCAAGATTGGATACCTAGGACAGGGTGACATTCCCTACATGGCCTAATTCTGCTGTCCATGTGCAAGAGGAACAGACCCTACCTCTGCCCAAAGTGCGCACACAGGCTACACAAACAAGCAAAGTGTTCAGTCAGCACAGCCCCCCAACTCCTGGATAAGGCAAGGGTTCAAGGGACACAGCCCAACTCCTGGATAAGGAAGGCTGGCACAGCACTGGGCAGTAGACCAGGGTGGTAGTTCCCTGGCACCTGCTTCAAGGACAAAGATATGAAGAGACACCTGCGGGCTGGGATGTGGCTGCCACATCCGTGCCTGAGCACCCACCCCAGCACCTGGGCCCTGGTGCCCTCGGCCAGCATCCCCTTCCTGCACAGGCACGGCCCCCAGTGTCCCCATGTCTACTGCCACCTGGATCCCATATGGTGTCCCCAACAGGCCATGAATGTGCTGGCTCTCCACACTTCCCAGGGCTGCCTCTAGCCTGCTCCACAGTATCCCTCCTCCTGTCAAGTCACCTGCTTGTCCAAGACAATGTAAAAGCATCACTCACAAGAAAGACCCAAGTCTGAGACCAGTTAGCAACCTCAATGGCTCTCAAGAAGCGGAGTACAGAAGTATAGAAGGCTAAAAATGACATGTAGGATTCCCAAATATGAGAGACAGATCTTCTCTCCCTGTCCCAGGCACCATGTTTTTCCCACAAGCTGTTAAGTGAGTGAGTCTGCCACACCCAAGCAAGGCTGTGTCTGTGTGCCCGTAGCCCAGAGCTGAAACTCCACTGTTCTGAAAGCAGGGCCCAGAGCTGCCCCACCAGAGGGCACTGCTGCTGGGCAGAATATAGAGCGGGTGAAGGAGGAAATATGGCTGCTCTTTGCACCACCTAAGGGTGCTCCAAGGCTGTCAAGTGGTTCAGGGAGGGAAGAGCAGGACACTTAGGTGGAGCAGCCTCAGGGGAATGCAAGACCATGATTAATCCCAGACTCACCTTCTGCACTGGGTTCCTGGAAGCTCCAGGATGTGGGAGGAACCTATGTGGCTCCTGCAGCTACACATTTCCCATGGTGGCCCCAAGTCTCCAGGTTCCGTGAGTGGGGAGGAAAGGGCCCCTCCTGCACACTTCCTCCAGACAGAGTGGAGGGAACATACAGCACACGCAGGGACACGGGCCAGGCACCCCATCTTCTCTAATCACAGCAGGCATGAATCCCACCCACTGAAGGTCAGATGCTGAGCCTTCTGCCAGTGTAAACTACAGCAGTGCTAAGGTCTGGATCTTAACTTCCTGGTTCCCAGTCTGTGGTAGTGCTGGGAGGTGGTGGATTCTCCAAGAGCTGGGGCCTGGAGGAAGTCAGGTTGAGCTGTGCCCTGGAAGAGGACCTAGAGACCCCAACCCTGCCTGCCTAATTTGCTTCCTGCCGCCAAGGTGAACAGGTGTCTTCCACCATGTGCTTCCCACCATGCCATACTGTGTCCCATACGCAGGGGCCCTCAGGGGACAAGTGACCAGATGGAAACTTTCGAAAATAAGCCAAAATTAACATTTTCTTTCTGTAACTTGCTTTCCCCCAGCATTCAGTCACTGACAGGAAGTCAACACACAGCAGGTTTTCTTCTTTCTACGTGGGCTAATATTTGGGACCTTGCAAGATAACTCCAGTTGACTGGCCTATCTTGACTATTAGGGAACAAGTAGGGGTAAAGAGAGCTCTCCACAGCACACCACATGGCTCACAGCTTGCAAGTCAAGTGACCTTTGGCAAACATGCCCTCAAACTGAAGGTAGTAAGAGCTGACATCTTGCTTCTGAAACATAAGGAAATGAACAGCCACAGTCCTTCAGGGCTCAGCAGTAATTCTTGTTCTCTACAAGATACGTACCTCATACTCCACCATGGCTTTCTTCATGCTTTCCACATCAAAGATCATCCTAATGAGCTCCTGCACTGGCTTGGGAAGCTTGGACTTGGTGCCAGGATTTACTGTCAGTTTCTTTACCGCCTCTTCATCCTTTAGGGGAAAAAAAAAAACCCAGGCAGGGACCCATGTCAACAGCCCCAGAGTGGTGGCACTGTGGGGCCGCAGGTAATCAGACACGGGTTGGGGACCACAGCAAAAGCAGCCAAGTGTCAAATTGCAGAACAGGAATTGATTACCTGTCCATAGTCAATCTCCAGAGGGTAGAACTTTTTGGGATACTTTGTGAAGTTTTTGGAGTGCCAAGCATTCCCGGTTTTTTCTTCGTATAATTTCATAAAGTGTTCAACAGCATCCTCCTTGGATGGCATCTGCTCCAGTTTGTTGCTACCAATCACAGTGCCTACCCGGCCCCAAGACCTGAATATCCAGTACCTACCAGGGAAAGGAGACATCAGAGACCAGACAGCATCCCTCCTCTCACCCATTCAGGAAAAAGAATTTCTTTCAGGAGACTAGGGACTGAACCCAAGGAGTGCTGAGCTATGTCCCTAAACCATTTTTTTACTTTAAAGATGAGGTCTCCCTAAGTCGCTAAGTTGCACAAGCTGGGCTCCAACTTTTATTCTCCTGCCTCAGCCTCCTGGTAGTTAGGATTATAGGTGTGTGCCACCAGGCCTGCTGGGCCAGTGCTCCATCACTGAGCCATACCTCCTAGTGCTGAGGGACAACTTTAAACACTTAAAAAGGGCCACTGGTATTAGACTAATTAGGGTATCTGAAGCAACACCAAAGAGTAAGTTTTGTGCTTGCCAAACCATTTCCCAAGCTTTAAAATGCATTCAATGAGAAAAGCAGTGTGAAGCTACAGCCTGTGACCGGTGGCAGCACTACTGGCAGCCAGTGGCCTCCTGCCCTCTTCACTGGAAGATCTCACCATACTGGTTCATGGTGACCAGGGCCAGGCCTCAGGTCCTGCAGACCCTCGGTTTCACAGGCGGAGTACAGGCTCCCCGGGCCTAGAGTTTACCTGCTTTCCTTGTCGTCCTCTAGAAGCTGTAGCTTGTAGTAGGAGTTGGTCCCTTTGACAATGTCTACCAGGCCAAGAGTTGCGCTGAAGACCTTCCCGCCCTTTTCCAAGACGTGAGCTGAGTGTTCCAGACCTGGCAGGGGCAAAGCTGCTGTCCTCTGCCCAGGCACCGTGTCTCAGGCAGAGGGCCCAGTGCCTGGAGTCCTGCCTGGCCGGCTAGGCTAAGTTCCTCCCTCAGGGCTCTCTGCAGACCACGGGGTGAGGGTGAAAGGCACCGCATTGCACATGCTGCCTCAGCAGTAGGTGAGCACGGCCCAAGCCAAACCACTTACCGGAGTCAGGATCCACAGCTGCCCCTCCTTTGAGAGTTAACTTCATTCTCTTCTCAGACTTGACACCTTAGAAGGGGTTATAGGAATGCAAACAGGAACTCAAAAGGAGAAAGGCAGACAAACGAGTCATTTTCACAAAACTCTGCCAACCCAGCACCCAGGCACGGCCTCCTGCCACTCTGCACCCACTGAGCCTGGAGCTGGGACAGTTTTAGGGACAGGGGCAGGATCGGCAGCCTGGGCCCTCACCTTCCTCCTTGGTGGTGCTCTTGCTCTTCTTGGGGAGTGCAGTCCCTGATTTCCCCTTTGGGGGCTCTACTTCAACAGGCTCTGCCTTCACCTCTGCCCCCCAAGGGGACAAGACGTGTGCTACAAGCAGCTCCTGCAGGGCCTTGGTTGAGGCAGAGACATCCTGGAGGAAATCCTCAGACACAACACGGATGTTGGCTCCTTTCACTTCTTCCATCTTCTTACTCATCTTTTCTACCTCCTCTGTTCAAGATTGGAGAACGAAAACAACGGTAAGCTGACAACTGAACCAAATTCCTAGCCACCGGAGTTGCATTTCGCTGAGTATTCTCACACACTTGTCACCCACAGCTCTCCTTCCTTTCCAAGCCTAATCTCAGAGCACTCTCCAGCCCAACAACCACTGCTTAGGGACCACGATCTTTTCTCTAAGCCACGCTGAGCCAGGGTACCTTCTCCCACTACTCCACAGACCACAGTGACAGGAGGCGCGTGGCAGGAGGAGAGATGCACAGCCCCGAGGAGCGGGAGGGCAGTGCCATGCCATTTCTCCTCGGCATGTCAAACTGCGAAGACAGATGAGGTGGAGTTCTAAGGCAGAGTGCTGACCCAGTACCAACGAGGCCCTGCTTAAAGCCCTAGCACTGAAAAAAGCAACCGCAGCCAAAAACCCACAAAGAAATCCATTTACCTCTCTATTTTCCAAACCTAAAGCCTGGAACTTTTGTTTTGGCAGGGAACCTATTACAGCAGCTTGCAGCCTTTGGTTAGGAATGTAAGACACACAAATAGATAGTATACACTGAGCAGCAATGCCAAATGAGAACACTCATTTCCATTAAAAAAACAAAAACCAAAAAACAAAAAAAAAACCTCCACACCCTGGAGCAGCCAGGCATGGTGGTGCACACCTGTAACCCCAGCATCCTGAAAGGCTGAGGAAGGAAGTTTGGGAAGCTTGAGCCCGGGATAGGCAACTTGGTGAGACACAGTCTCAAAATAAAAACAAGAACGGCGGAGGATATAGCTCCGTGTGAAGGTCTTGGGTTCAACCCTCCAGTATGGCCAAAAGCAAACAGGTAATACGCCTGAGCAATGAAGATGAGCTGAGAGAATTTTTCCCCGCACCTGCAGCACGTGAGCTCCATCTGCTCCCACCCTGAGCCGCACCCCGCCCAGGCTCAGCTTCACTCACTCTTGGTGCTGATGCACAGGGAGGCCTTGCTGGCCGAGCCCGTCAGCTTGCCCCCAAGTTTCTCAACTTCGGTCTTCACCTCGTCCTTGTTCCGGGAGAGTTTTCCAAGCAGCAGGACCTTCATGTTGGACAGGGGCTTGTCTGGAATTGGGGAGCAGAACTATCACACCGGCCTGCTCTGGCACTGTGCCTCATGAAGTGGGGAGGAATAGGGAGACCAAACAGTGAGCACCCAGGGCGGAGGGCCTGTGGCTGGCCTCCACTCCTTCCACCACGTTCTTCAGGAAGAGCCCATGAAACAACAGGAAGTACAGCAGGACAGCAAGCAAGCTGCCTTCTGAGAAATCAAGCACACTCCAAGCCATAGGCAGGACTGGGAGGTGACAAGCCACGAAACCACACGACCCAGGGTGGCTGTATGAATGGATGAGAAGGCTGCACTTGGTGAACAGGGACCATGAGGCTAGAGGGGGACGGACAGAGAGCAGGCCACACATGTGCCCACTGTCCACCTCTTGTTTAAAAATCAAACTGCAACTCTTACGCACTAAGTCACTCCAGGTAAAGGAGCGTGGGCCCATGTGGCCCACAACTCATACTCTTGGACAGAGGCTTCAGCAGCAGAGCAGACTTGGGGTGCTCCCCACGCATGCAAGACAGTGACCCCTGGTCCCCACCAGGGACAAGAAGGTCACCAGCAGGCTCCTATTCAGGGAGCAGGACCTTGTTTTCTACACACTCGGTTGTGGCTTCACCCTCAGACTGCATGCCATGCTCTGAGTCACGCAGAGGGCCTTACTATGGCTGGCAGCCTGGAGCACACCTTACCAGCTGGTGATATTCTGACTACAGAACAGACACCAAGCCTCTCACATAGCAGGCTCTGGACAGCTGCAGCTTAAAGGCAGGAAAAGGCCTGGGCTAAAGCCACCAGGTGTGGAAGCCCACTCGGTCTTTCTCAGGAGTTCTGCCCTAGCCTCCCAAGGTAAGAAAATCACCTGCTCTTTCCAGAGGTCTACTCTGTCTTCCCTTGAGAGGGGGTCTCAGGGTCTCGCTAAATACTCCTCAACTGAAGTACTTCTGCCTCTATCTCTGGAGCAGCTGAGTCTACGGCACAGCCACCATACCTGGCAGTATTTGTACTAACACAAACTGTCCTGCACTGGTAGGGGCTGGGCCAAGCAGGAAGGGCTTCCTCAGAACAGAGAGGCTATGGAAGGATACCCTCACCACCGACTCCATGCCCCTAGTCCTGGGTAGCTCTGGACACAACCCTGGTGTTGCACCTGCTGGGACAGAGGTGTTCACAGCATCTGGCGGCAAGGCCGAGGAGGGTGGAGGCGCCACAGCCAATGGGGTGCTGGTCTCTGGGGGAAAGATCCTGTCTTGCTTTTTGACCTTCAATTTCTTCAGGTAAGAGATTTCTCGGAATTCCTAGAAGATAGACATTTTACTTTTTAAGAAACCAGCTATGTCTTGAAGCAATCACCAGACAGGCCAAAAGGGATTTAATTTGTGCAAATTAAATAATCTTACAATAAAGAACATAAAATGAGGAAATGCATGGCTTCTTCAATATGACAATATTCTGTTGCTGCAGTACTTATCTCTAGCACTATAAGAGACATGGTGTTGGGATGCAGTCAGAGAAAGATCTTCTCCTCTAGACAAGGTAATACCAAACTCAAGTCCACCCTAACCAGCCCCACACTTGCCAACTCTGCCCCAGGCCCATTCTCCAGCAGACCCTGTGCAGTCAACAGGCCTCTGAGGGTCACATGCCCACTGTGTGAGTGATGGCCCCCTAACACAGCAGCCCCTAGGTGAGATACCCTCACAGGGAAATCAAGGTGTGCCCCAACAGATGCAGAGCCCTGCAGGATTGACCAGGACCCCTTTCATTGCCACACCTCATTCTTCACTCCAGTTATTGTTAGGTCCCAGGAAAAGCGCAGTCCCTGTGCACTTGCATCTTCAGCCAATCAGAAAACAGCCCTTCCCAGCTGTTCCTGAGGCCAATAAATTCCAGTGGAGGTGAACACTGAGCACCTAATAAATGCCACTCACCACACAGCTCTAGCTCTTGAGAAAGCAGAGTAAGTTTTGCAAAGAGAAACAAAGCATCACATATTTTCTCTTTGCAATCCCAGGGAGGCAATCCAGGGCCCTGCACATGCTGAGCACAGACTCCACCACTGCATCCTAGCCAGAGCCCACAGCCTGTCCTAAGCAGGGGCAGGTTGAGGTGACAGGGACTGGAAGTGACAGTGGGATGGGAGGGGCTGTGTGCAGACTGGGGAGGAGGTGGAAGAAGGTCCACAGGTCAGACACAAGCACTCTGGGCCATGAGAAGGAGCTGGCTTTGATTCTGTCACAAACACTAGGTTACGGTAACAGCCACCAAGACCCCCGAATCCAGACGTTTTTCAGTCTGGGTAACAAGGGCTGCCAGACTGAAAAACACCTGGCACAAGTAAGTGCTCTTTAGTACATGTGCTGCCAAAGTGAGCAATGCAAGTGCTCTTTAAAAATATATGTAGATACACTACAGTTGGTATGTTAATACAAAATAGTAGTTGGCTTACCGCTATTGTATTAATTTCTCCATCAAGGATTAGTATGACAATGCAAATACTAAAAGGAGGTCTGTAAAACTCGCTTATCAGAAAGACTAGGAAAACTGACTAATCACTGTGAGACTCTTGGCTGATTTCCTTTTCTCCCCCCTAAAATTTTCACTAGAAGCATGGGAGTGTCAGGTTGCAGGTGTTTTAAGAGATGGTCTAGGTAGGAGAACAGTGGCAGTCGGGAGTGTAATTAGTTACAGCAGAGCACAGAGGCGGCAGGACGGTAAACAAACCCAGGCCAACAGCGGGCATGCAGCTTGCAGGGGTGGGCTTGCCTGGCACACGCTGCAGGGCTCAGTGGGAAAGCACTTTCCTAGTGCACTGGAGGCCCTGGATTCCACCCCAGCACCAAGAAACAAACAGAAATAGAAAGGCTAAGTTCAGTTCCAGAAGTGGAGCCAACAGTACTTTTAAGTGAGAACACCTCAGCCCTTCCTGTTTCCCCTTCTCCGCACTGAGCATAGCGTGGGCCGCCTGAGCACCAGACCTGCTCAGCCTGCCAGTCACAGAAGGTCTCGTTAATGCCAAGCCCCCAAAGATCCCACCAGATTCCCACCATTGCAGCTCCAAAGCAGGCGCCCAATGGAGACCTGAGGGTTCAATACAAAGTTCTTTTTGTTTGAGACAGGGTCTCACTATGGAGCCCAGGCTGGCCTCAAACTCATGGTGATCCTCCCAAGTGTTGGGATTACATGCATGCCACCAAAGTTCCAGTTCTTAAAAGAGCATTCACTATGAGATATACGAACTTGAAACCCAGCTCTCCCTCTAGCACCAGGTTGAGAATATGCCCCAAGAAACTCAAATCATAAAAGCAAAAATTACATTCCCTTACTTGCACAATGGTCTCTTGTGCCCAATACAACACATGGCATGCAGCAGACACTCAGTAAATAGAAATAAAAACTTGTGCTTTTAAGGTGCTCTGGGCTCCACATCTGTGTTCTGTAAACTTGGAACCTGTATTAACACTGTAACAGGATTTGATAATGGGGATGACCAGCGGCAGAGTCTCAGGAACATGGCACCGTTCTCTTGGTGACCTGCGGTGTGGACCAGCCCAAGAAGCAGGACACACTTTAACAGATCTCAGGGCCTTCCCAACTCCTTACCTTTGGGATCACCCACTCCTTTCGACTGGGTGTCTGTGTCTTGACCATGCACTTGGTCCACGCAGTGACATCCCCGGTACAATAGTAAGCATCACTCTTGAAGACCAGCTGGCCTGAGCACTCCTCACAGGGAAGGAGGGCCCCAAAAGCCACGCCATCGGCAACTCGGTCCAAGATCTGAAGCAGTGAGGAAACTTATCAGAGAGGAAGGAGGACTCTAGATTAGAACTGTCACTCATGTGCAGCCCTCATTAACCCCCGCCCAAGGGAGGCAGGTTTGCCTTGGAGTTTCTGGTTTACAAGGAGGCTGCGCTTTGCAAGCAGAGACCTGTCTCTGAGGAGGGAGCAGCTCACCTTGGGGACTTTTTTGGTCTTTTTGAGACAGGGTCTCGCTATGCAGTTCAGGCTGGCCTTGAGCTCACTTTGTAGCCCAGGCTGGTCTCGAACTCGCAACAATCCTCCTGCCTCAGACTCCTGAGTGCTGGGGTTACAGGTGTGAACCAACACGCCCAGGTACCTTGGGGACTTTGAAAGCAAGGCAGAGCCTAGCGCTGTGCACCAAGCAAGGTACCTAGGGTGATGCCACAGTACAACATAGGACAAGTGGGCTGGGAAGCCCGGGGACAGCTGGCATGCTTTGGTGGGGAGGTCTCTATTCCTTCAGCAGGTCTGGTAATTCTGGAGTTTGTGGCACAGCCATAGCATCTGGCAAAAACACAAATACTTGCTTATCCCACCCACCCTTGCCTACCATCTAGGGAAGGTGGAAATGTCTGTTGGGTTTCCAAAAGCCTGCCCCACTTGGTTTGGAAAATGGTGACCACGACAGCAGCGATGCCCACGGGATACAAATGGTACCCTTTGCAGTTAATGCTGGCAGATGTTCAAAGGGAGGGTCTTCCACACCCCGTCAGGGCAGTCGCTCCACAGCAACTGGCTTGGCCTCACACGCATGTCCCACTAAACACAAAGGCAGCTCACCGCAGACTCCCCGGATGGCACTTGCTGCTTGTTGAAGATGAGCAGTTCTTTTAGGTCATTTGTTGAACACGCTTTTTTTAGCTCATCCTTGATATTCCAGATCAGGTCATTCTGGGCCTGTGGACAAGATACAGCAGCTGAGAAAGAGAATCCACTGGAGAAGTCTGCCTCCAGCCTCCAGCCACGCCTCGCAGTGTAGCTGGGCAGCCTTTCACTTCCAGTCAAACCCTCGTGGAACCCAAACCTGTGATCTCTAGAGAACACTTTGGAAGGCGGAGAGGACAACACAGAGAGGTGTGGGGTAGGCCTCACAGGCTCTGGCAACAAGCTCCCAGCACCAACTCAGGAGATATAGCAAGAGCCTGAAGATGCTGGCCTGGACTTTGAGCGGCATGGGTCCTGCTATTTTCCAACACTTCAAGAAGGTCAGCTATGGCAGTTCCCTACCAGTCTTAAAGATGATCCCAGAACACCAATTTCCTTAACAGTACATGCTTAGTGTCAAGCAGGACTATAAGTTCTTTGGAAAATGACTCATACATAACGATTTTGCTGAGGGAAATCTCAGCCTTTTCATGTTAGAGATGAGGACAAATGGTGCCAATGTGTCTGCAAAGTAGAGAGGGACACATAAGCCACACCACACACTGCAGGGTTGCTGGCAGCACTGAACAGAGACAGCGCTCTGTTACACACACCTGTGCCTGCGCCCCGCTCCCTATGTCCACAGACTCCCCAAGTAACAAGCCCGTCTTTCTCCCAGCGGCAGTGCTCATGCTGGGATACCAGTGATGGAGACAAGGTGGTGTAAGGAAACAGCTGTTTAATGGTACAAGGGTCAATGACAGTAGACCTGTTTCACCTCCATGACGGACCAAGGATAGGAAGCCTGCAGGAAGAGAGGCACCAGGGTGCAGAAGCTGAGGGAGCAATTTAATTTTCTGCTTTGCTTTACATCTCTAGAAACTTTGGGGGCAGGACCACCACCAGACTCACTGAAGAGCAGGTGCAAGATGAAACTGCAGTTCTGGGGCAGCCAGATTTAGCACATAACAGATACTTTTTTTAAAAAAAAAAAAACCTAAAGATCTTGCCAAATTTGGTAAGCAATGGAAAACAGATCAGAAACTGCTTCTAATTTTCATACTGCCAGAAAAATCTGAACATTTATATAAGAGACCTAAGCTCTTGGAAGCCACATACCGAAGAGAAGACTAGCTATTCTCTAAGTCTCCTAATACCTAGCACTTTCTGATTAACAAGTTTTCAGTGCATCAACACACATGTAATCAAGAGGGACAAATCTCTGGTCAGTGACCACTGACTTACTGGTATTTTCCTCTTTTACATATGCCTTTCCCATTCCCTTGTTTAATGAAAGATCTTCATTTAAAAAGATGTAGAAAAAACTTTATCTCTCTTCAAAATCATTAATCTTCCCATGTTAAGAACTTCAGAAGTCCCTGAATTTTAACAGTCACTTTCCAATGCTTACAAGAGACTCCACAGGGCCGGGTGTCTAGCAAAACCTGGCTGGGCTGAAGCACAAGTCTCCATCACCCAGGTGAGGGCTTGGGAGTCGGGACAGGGTGCTTAGGCCCTGCTTGAGCCTAGCAGGAGGAGTACACAAGTTGAGGGAAATGCCACGCTATTAATAATAAACATCAATCTGGAAATTCCTAAAGGTCCGAGTAAGGGGAAAAGTCTCCCTGAATTCTCCCAGAATGAGGAAGAGAACTGAGATGAAAGGAGATCCAGAGCTCAGGACTCACCTTGAGGGCCTTTTCTATCTTACTGTCCTTGTCCTTTTCTTTCTTAGATTTCTTCTTGGTCAGTTCATCTGTCCCATCCACCTCATCACCTTTCCTCTTTCTGAAAGAGACAAGATCACTGAGACTTTTGCTATCCTCCCACCCCCAGGGGCCCCACAGTGCTCTTAAGAATCTGCTGTCTACTCAGGTGCTGTATACAAACAAAAGGCAAGAGGAAATGGCTGGGGTTTGCTGCAGGGCTCTTACTAACCCAGCACAGATCCAAGGCTCAGAGAGCTCTCTGATGCCCAAAGCCTGTGTACCTCTGGGCACAAACAAAAGGGACAAGATTTTAGAGGGGTTCTGCTGGAGGAAAAACCATAACCAAGGCACGGGACCATGCAGACACACACAGGATGCCAGAACTGAACCTGTAGGCTGCTCCCCAGCCAGGGGGAGCCTTGCTGGCTCTGAGAGCCCAAATCAGAAGCAATGGCAAAAGCCCATTCTCTGGTCTGCTTCACTGCCACAGACCTGAGCCCAAACCCTTGTACTTCCTTTCTTCCCCAACAAGGAAAAGAATGTCTTCTACCTCACAGGACTTGGGGACAATTAGTGACACAGCTCTAGTGTGATGCTCAGCATGGTGCCTGGTGAATTCTAGCCCCTCCAGTAAGCACACAGCTGGTGAGTTTCTACATACCATGTGCCACCAAGCCTGAGCACATTCTTACCCACACTCAAGCCATACAAGTTGCACAATAAGTTAGTGTGTCATGGACATTGCAGCGGCCATTTGAGGGCACTGGCCTAAGTGCTGTCCAAGGAGTACCCTCGGTGAGCTTGCCACCAGCCACTCTCTTCCAGGGCTGAGAGACCAGCTGAAGGTCAATAAAAGAGAGACTCAAGATAATCACAGATATCTTTCCCAACCTGTGAAACCAGCATTACTCCATTCCAAGCCAAGGAGCTCTCTATCTGCTGCCCAGTCCCCTCTATAATGCTCACAATCTCTCAGCACCATTCAGAGATACAGCCATGTCTACAGGGCCAAGGGTACACAGGTGCAGGTAGAGAGGGAGCTGGAGGACATAAAGCAGTTGACCTGGACAAGGGGCATGGTGATTTTTAAACACAGGAGGGTTGCATGTGAGTGGGCCTTGCCTGATCTACCTGACCAGAGACCAGGCCCCAAGGCAGTGCTCACAACCTGGGTCTTGAGTGGAGCTGTGGCAAAGTATGTCCCTGAGAGCGCCCCATAGTCTAAGTGTGTCTGCACATCCTTGGCTCTCTGAGTCAGGCTCAACTCAAAGTCAGCAAGGGAACCCAGGGATGACACAGCCCTTCAGGCCTCCTCTGGGACCCTCACCCACCAACTGCATCCACCCACCCTTCACTCTTGACCCCTGGGAGCTGCTTCTTCAGGGTTTCTTTATCCTCTGCGGTGAGGAGGCTGAAGCCCTTGAGCTGGCTGGCACTGTACTCAGGTCGGAAGCCCAGCTCCTCCCTGTTCTTGACAAAGCAGTCTGGGTGATACCAGCGGTCGATCATGCCTAGCTGTGGCTTCTCTGGATCTAACATCTTCTTGGACAGGCGCATCTGGCCCTGTAGGAAAAGATGGTATGTGGAACCACAGTGCCAAGTCAAGGGGGGGTGGGTGTATGTGTGTGTAACTTAACAGCTACTGTAAGGTTCTGGCTTCTTCTGTCACCAAGGGTTGTGTACTAACTCAAAGCCTCTGCACCCGCACTTTACATGGGATTAATCCCAAAAAGCTGACTGCATACACATATGCTGCATGCAGGAGTGACGTTTTCCTGCTAATGCAGATCCTGGCAAGCCTGAGAACACGCAACGTGTGTGCAGACAGAGCCAGGGCCTGCAGCATGCTCAGGTTCATGATTTTGAGACCTGACATTCCTGGGAGGTGCACAACGATGAGGCACAGATCCACAGGACTCAGCACACATACGATTGCTCCCAGTCAAGCAATGCCCAACAACACGCAAGGCCTGGCATTCCTTTGAAGTGAAGGGGATCTCAATCTCTGGTGCATGAAAAGAGTTCAAAGAGATACAGCAATTCCATTTCCCCATCAGGCTGCATACTGACTGATCTGGAGTAGCCTCCAAGGCCCAGATGGAAGTTCGGTCACTGAGGCATGCCCTTGAAGGGGACACCCAGGCCCCTTCCTGCCTCTTTACCTCCTGGCTGCCATGAAGTAATGGATGTCCTGTCACTTGCTTTTGCCACAGTGTACCGTGACAATGCAGACCCAAATCAACATGGACTGCAATTTCTGCAAACATGAGTCAAAACAAAGTGCTCCTTCTTTTAAAATGATCTTGGGTGTTCTGTCACAATAATGGGAAACATGCTATGGCACATAACTTGTACAATCAGTGCCTTAACGGGTTAGTAAATCTGAGTGAGGAATATCAGAGAAGGGGAGGGATGCTGGGGGCTTCCTCTCCATTCCCGTTACCAGCCACGCACTCCACAAGACTGGCTGGTTAACAAAGATTCCAATTAAACAGAAGAAAGACGGAGGCTCACCCCCGGGAAAATACCCTTTAAACTTAAACATGCCATAAATAGGACAAGAGCTTCCCTTCACCCCTGCTGATCCCAGGGGAGGCCTCCTATTCGCTTTGCAAACTCACCAGGCATAGAGCCAGGCATGAGGCCTAGACCTGTCTGAAACAAATCATTGTCACCTCTACTCTCCACTAGGATCTTTGCTGTATTTTCAAACATCAGCACTGAGATGGCACCTAAGTTTGTTTCTTCTCCCCTCAGACAGGCAGTGCCACGCACAGCCAGATATCCACAAGGTCCAGACACCGGGTCCTCCGGCACTCACCTTCTCTATCTTCTCCATGCACCCCTTGCACGTGCTCCTGTTGGACTTGGCATACTCTGCAGCAAAGTCGCCCAGTGTTTTCTCTGCCTTGCTGCCGATTCCATCCTGGCCTTTGCCTGAAGAATCAAATACAGAGCTCGGCAGTGTCATGGTCATGCTCAGAAGGCCTCCGACACAGGACCCTTCTAAGCAACTCTTTCAAGCAACTGCCACTGATCCACCTCAACTTTATAACCAGTGCTGTTTAACAAGAGTGTCTTTTTTGGTCATATAGTGACCTTTCTCTTTTTTCTGTACCCAAGGCCTCACACTTGCCAGGCAAGTGTTGTACTACTTGAACCACTTCTTCAGGCTGAAAGTATCTCCTTAGACAAGACAAGCTCTAAGAGCTGGCACTGTGGTCAGCTGTCTGACTTTCCATTTCCTCTGAATCCCCTTCTTACACTTTGAAAGTACTTGTTCCTACCATAAAAGCCTAGAAACATACATTCTAAGTCAACCTTCTGGTTTCCATTGGGCTTTCATTTATAAACACTGAACTAAAGGGAGTATCTTAATATAGATTCAACCACATATATATAAGAATTAAGTATGTGATAAAGATACCATTTTAAATTAGTGGTGAATGACCCAGTAAAGGGCTTCAGGAGTAACTGGTGTACCATGTGGTTCAACAGCTACGTTCTTTTCTCATATAAAAATAAGTTCCAGAAGAGAGAAGGAAAAAAAAAAAAAAGACCAGAGGCTGAATGTTTGTCTCCTCAGGCCAGGAACTATTTCTACTTAACACTGCAGTACAGGGTCCAGTACGGTTAGGCAAGAAAAATGAACAGTTTAAGTTTAGGGGAAAAGAAAACAAAGAACGAGCAGGGAGTGGTAGCTCACGCCTATAATCCCAGCACTGAAGGCCGAGGCAGGAGGATCATTGTGAGTTTGAGACCAGGCTAGGCTACAAAGTGAGCTCAAGGCCAGCCTGAACTGCATAGCGAGACCCTGTTTCAAAAAGAAAAAAAGAAAACAAAGAACAAGTAAAGCTGTCCCTGTAGACAGCATGACTATACTTATGGAATAGACTTAGGAATCTACAGAAAAGCTCCAAATTTGCTAAATAAATACGGCAAATTTGCACAGCACAAAGGTTAATATACAAATATAATTTTCATATACTTGAAATAAACACTGGAAAAAGAAATTAAGGTACATGGTTTTTTCAATACATAAAATACTTAACAGATAAATTTGACCAATGATGTGAAAGATCTCTACACTGAAAGCTGAAATTTGACCCAGAGATTTAATGTAATAATAAATTTCTAGCAGGTTTTTTAGCGAAAAAGAAATTGATAGGCTTAGTACTAAATGGAACTGCAAAGAAAGACGTACTGAAAAAAAAAATAGCTGAAGAAATACACTACATGATTCTGTGACTTGCTACTAGGTCACAGTAATCAAGACCCTGTGGTATTTTTAGAGACGTAATCGAATAGAATTCAGACATAAGCCTCATTATGCACTGGCCCGGTGCTGACAAAGAAGCCAAAGCTACTGCTCAGGAGAAGGGACCTTTCCAGTGAGTAGTGAAGGAACAACCAGCCATCCACAGGCAAAGATGCCCAAACCCGCTCTCCTCACACCCAGCTAAAAAGCGACACTGACTGCAAATGTAAATGTACAAGATCACGAAACTTCTAAAAGAAAAGAAAGAAACATATATACTTCATCTCAAAGCAGGCAAAGGTTTTCAGGACTCAGTGAGTACTAATCAAAGGAAAAAACAACAATCAACAAATTAAGACTTCAAATTAAAAACTATTACTCTTCAATAAAATCATAACAAAATAACAGGTTAAGTACCTTTTACCTGAAAATCTTCAGAAGTGTTCTGGATTTCAATTTAAAAAAAAAAATTTTTGGGGGGGAGTATTTGTATATACGCAATCAGGTATGTTAGGGATGGGATGCAGGTCTATATATAAAGCTTATTTATGCTTCATTTGCATATTATATCCATGGCCTAAAGTAACTCTATACAGTGTTTAGTGGGTGCCTATATTCTTGGCTTTTTTTTTTTTGCACTGGAAATCAAACTCAGGACCTTGCGCTTGCTAGGCAGGCACTTACTCCACTGAGCTATATCCCCAGTCCTGGGTGCTTATATTCTTACTGTAACTGTTTATATGAGATGTGGAACGCTCCACTTTTGGCATCATATTGGTGCTCAAAAGTTTCAAATTTTGTAACATTTTGGATTACAGATTAATCTAATACCAGGTTCCTGAAATGGCTAATAGTAAAAAGAACAACCATAATAATGGTGAATAAGGACATGGAAGAACAACGAAACCCATGTACCACTGATTGGTGGGAATCTAAAATGGTACAGGCACTTTGGAAAGTGGTCTGGCAGTTTCTTAAATAGCAGAACATACGTCTGCCATGAGCAGCTGTTCCACTCATTTACCTAAAGAAATCAAAGTACACACACACACACACACACACACACACACACACACGCGCGTGCACACATGCACAGCCCCAGTAACAACCCTAATCCGGCAAAGGGTAAACACATTGTGACTTATTCAAACAAAGGACTACGTCAGTAATTAAAGAGGAACGAAGGGCTCATATTCGGAAGCATGATTCTGTCTCAAACTTCTAAACGGGGCAAAAATCAATCTGCGGTGTAGAAACCAGAACAGTGGTTTCCTGAGCAGGGAGAACAACTGCTAAAGGGCACAAAGCAAGCTTTCTGGGGAGACACAACTGTTGTACAACTTGCTGGGGTGTAAGTTTACAGTGTATATCTGCAAAACCCATGGAGCTATATATTCAGGTCTGTCCTAATGACAAGCTCCACATAAGTTACTTTTAAAATTTTAGGCACAGGGCAGGGGATTTAGCTCAGTGGCATAAGTGAGAGTCTGGCAAGTGCAAGGTTGCGAGTTCAATCCCCGGTACAATAAAAAAAGCTTTAAAAGTTTAGGCACAATACCAAAAAGATATCACAAACAAGAAGAAACAAGTGACTACTAAAATGTTAATAAAACTTATGGCAAAACATACAATTGACAAAGTTAAAAGAAAAATGTCAGACTATACATACATATATAAAGGAAAAATATTTTCAAAATGTGATGACAGGGCTGGGAGTTTAGCTCAGAGGCTTAAGTGTTTGCCTAGCAAGCATGAGGTCATGAGTTAGATCCCTGGCGCGCGCGTGTGTGCGCGCGCGCACACACACACACACACACACACACACACACACGACAAAGACTATCTTTGATATTTCATTAAAAAAAAAAAAACCCAAGATACAGAAAAATGAGGGGCATGGCTTAACAGTGAAGCTGTCCCATGGTATACGTGAGGCACTGGTTCCAGAAAGCCAAAGGCAGCAACATGCATAGTGCTCAAGCACCTTGCATAAAGTGCATATATACATCCTTATGTATTCTTTACAACATCTACAGACAATTAAAATACACATTATAAATGCTATGTAACTCTAGTGATACACTATTATTTGGGGAATACTGACATGGGAAAAAGTCTAAACATGATAAACTGTTCCACATTAGTAGTGAAATAAAAAAAGCGAAAATACTTCAGAATGGTGTAGAAAGGGAAAAACTAGTACAATGTGCAACTGACACAGCTTTCTGGAAGGCAACCTGGCCCATTCACAGAAGGCCTCCATAAGGTGGTTCACTACTATGAGCACAATTCCTGGAATAAAAATTGGACAGATTATTATGTATGAGAAATTTGTAGCAGCTCTAAGTCAGCTAAGAGGTTAAAATTCTGCTGTCAAAAGCATTATAGGATCTGGGTTGAATTAAACTTTTCATGTCTAAAAATAGCCAGTTAGGCTCTTTGGATAAAAAAAATTCCTAGACAATTAGCAGATACTATTTTAACTTTATGGCACTCTTAAGACCTTTCCATGGCACACTTACTGTTATTCTGAGCAATCTGTTTTCAGCGGATCAGAACGGACTGGAATTAACACACTAGAGTTGCAAGAGGAACAGGCAGGGAAAGGAAAAACAGCACAGCACTCTGGCACAGACACAAACAACTCCTTGTGGAAAGAAGGCTGCATTTCCACCAAAGTCCTGACAGGATGAACCTGGTCCATTTAGGAAGGCAGGGAATGCAAATTCAAGTTCAGATTTCCTTGAAACGTGATGTAGACTAACTTTCTGAATACTTAAGGCACCCAGCAAGTTGTTTATAGACATTAATACATTGATTCTAAAGGTTTTACAAAGATGTAAAACATCCAGAGGAACCAACTTGACACTAAAGGAAAAGACAGAACAGAGAGCTGACTGACGCCACTGGACCTGAAGGCTCAAAGTCCTAGCAATTAAGACGCTGGTACTGATTGGCCAAGGGATAAGCAGAAAGCAGATTCACATAAACATAATCTACTGATTTCTGACAAAGAAGCAAAGACAACAGAGCAAAGTCTTGCTGACAAGTGGTGGTGGAACAAAGGGACATCCACATTTTTTGGGTTTTTTTTTGGTACCCAGGATCAAACTCATGACCTCATGCTTGCCAGGCAAGCGCTTAAGCCACTGAGCTAAATCCATGGGCAAGGGACATGCATTTTTTTTTTTTCTCTTTTTGGGTACTGGAGATAGAACTCATGACCTTGCACTTATGAGGCAGGTGCTTAGGCCTCTGAGCTAAATCCCCAGCCCAGGACATGCATGTTAAATTAACAACAACAACAACAACAACAAAAATCTAGACACAGTCCTTGCACAAAACCTTAACACTCCTTGAAGACGATGTAGGAGAAAACCAAGAAATTGTGAGCCTGCGGATGACTTTTCAGGTGTAACACAAAGGAACGATCCACGATAAAACTGATAAGCTAGACTTCATTAAAATTGAAAATTTCTACATTCTCAAAGACACAGAATTACCAGCCACAGACTGGGAGAAAATATTTACAAAAGACCTACCTAATACAGCACTATTGTAACAAATATGGGAAGAACTCTTAAAACTCAACAGTGAGAAAACTCAACTAAAAATGGGCAAAAGCAGCAGCTACCTCACCAAAGATGAACAGATGGCAGATAAGCATAAGAGATGCTCAACATCATACAGTATCAGGGAAGTGCAAATTAAAACCAATGAAGTATCACACACTATCAAATGCTAGTGAGGATGTAGAGTGAGAGAACCCTCACTGCTGGAGGAAATATAAAATGGTCCAGTCATTTGCAAAGATGAACTGTTTAATAACAAATGAAAGCACTCTTAACATACGACCCAGCAACCTCGCTCCTGGTATTTACCCAGTTAAAAACATATCTGTGTGGAAATCTGCACATTTGGCTTACACCTGAAAAGTCCCCCAAAAACCATGTGCAAGGGCTTGTCTGACACTCTGTCATACTCCTGGCAGGTGGTAGGAACTTGAGGATATGTGGCTTCATGGGAGGGAGCAGCTTAGAGGGGATCTGAACATGGTAGCACCTGCACCTCCATGAGGTGCTTCTCTACATGTCCCACTATGATGTCCTGCCTGACCACAGGTCCAAAGTGATGGGACAAAGCAATCAAACTCCAGAAACTGGAAAAATCTTTTTTCTTTTTAAGTTGTTTGTCTCAGGTATTTTGTCACAGTGACTGATCACTAACAAACGTTTATTATGGTAGCTTTATTATAACTATCAAAACTTGGAATAAAGCAGGCTTTTCTTCAGCAGGTGAATGAATCACAGTACATCATGGTACAGCCACACGATGGGAGTTTTTCTCAGGACTAAGAAGAAACGTGCTGCCAAGCCATAAAAGACACAGAGGAACCTCCAGTGTCTATTACTAAGTCAAAGAGGTCAATGTGAAAGGGCTACTACTACCGGATGATTTCAACTTAGTGATATTTCAGAAAAAGTAAACTGTAGACATGGTAAAAAGAACAAATGGTCACAGAAATGAAGGAAAGGATGAACAGGCACAGCACAGAAAAGCTCAGGATAGTGAGATTACACCTTGTGATACTATAATGGTGAAAATGTATCATACATTTGTCAAAATCCTAAGAATGCACAACACAATGCACCAACACCAAGAAGAAACTCTCATGTAAACTACGGACTGCACATGACAATGAGCCGACATGGTTCACTGCATACCAGTATACCACAGAGGCTGCTGACAGGGGGGTCAGGATACAGTGCTGGGCTCGGGGAAGTCTGCTCTTTGCTCTATTCCGCTATGAGCTTAAAAGTGGTCTACGAAACAAAGCCTACTTTAAAAAGCTGAAATGGAATGTTACAGTTTATATTCAGATGTCCCCCAAAGCCCTATGAGCTCATAGGTGGGGTTTTGGGGAGCAGGTGGGGCTCTGGTCTAGTCTGCTGAGTGCAAGTCCTCTCTGCCAAGCCAACCATGGGCTAAAACCTCTACACACTGTGAGCTAAAACGCACCTCTCCTTAGGGTTGCAGGCGTTTCAGTGATGAAGTGACTAAGACACAGTTCGACCAATGGAATAGAAATTTTTGAAAGCCCTCCCCAAGATAAGGATTTTGAATGTGACACACACACAAAAAGCTTTTCAGATCAGCAGGGAAGAGATAAGCCCAGTCAATAAGTAGAGCTGGGAAAACTAAGCTGTCACATAGGGGAGGAAAAAAACAAAAAAAAAACCCAAATACTGGGATATGTCAGGATAAATTCCAAACAGCTAAGTGTTCCAATGTCAGAAGAAAGAAGGAGCCACACAGTTGTTCAGTCCTAGCCCAGCTCACCTCCTCCCTGGCCTGGCTACAAGCTCTGAGACCACAGCTGTGGGGCGCAGTTACGCTCCCTGCCATGGCTACAGCTACCTACCTCAGGGTAAGTAGGGGTGGGCCATGGCTTGCAGCCCACAACAGAGAAGCCTCTGTTACCTACCCCCTCCAGACTCAAGAGGGAGCTGTGGTCTGAGAGGTGATGCAGAACTTCTCTTTCCTCCTGGGAGGGGCTCTGCTGAACCCTGCTGGTAAAGACCTGTTTGGAGCCTCTAGCATGGCTAGGTAATGGCTGTCTTCATGAAGCTGTGGTCTGCTTGACACAGCCTTGTGACTTGGATCTGCAGGTTTCACACCCAGGGTTTCAGTCAACTGAGTCAAGTATTTGGGGGAAGGGTTGTCTCTGCATCCAATTCATACACGTTTCCCTGTCCTCATCCCCTGAACAGTAACACGAGCTGTACAGCATTCATATTTATAAAAGGGACCTGAGCATCTGCAGCTTGCTGTGCGCAGGGGCCTCGGAATCAATTCACTGAGTGCACTGCAGAATTCAAGGGCGACAGACAGCACCTGCCCCCGGCTTTCCCTCCCACTCTGCTGCTGCCTTCAGTGCGGTCCTCTAGTCAGGGATTCAGTAGCTTGGCCTCGTGCTCTGTCTGCTATGTAACCTGACATGGGCTAAAACAAACATCCAAAACCACAGAGACAGTAACAGATCTGCAGTTTCCAGGGCTGAGTGGAGGGAGGGGTGACCAGGTAGCTCCAGCATGGTGGACACACATTATTACATGCTTGTCCTACCTCACGGGACGCATACACTAAAAGGGAACCCAAGATCAACCCTGTACTCCCAATTGTATGAAAGGAGGCCCTTACTGTAACAAAGGCGCATGGTGGGTGGTTATGGGGGGAGGCATTTGGGAGGGTTGGGGGTGGATGGGAACCATAAACTTTTGTGGGCTGCTCGGTTTTGCTGGGAACCTAAAACTGCTTTAAAAAACCAGTCTAGGCTGGGTGTGGCACATGCCTGTAATCTCAGCCCTCAAGAGGCGAGGCAAGAGGGCTTCTGAGATTGAGGCCAGCCTGGACTATATAGCAAGACCCAGTCTCAAAAAGAAAAAAAGACAAAATAAAAACATGTCTATTAAGAATAAAAATTAAACAAACAAAAGAGCTGCATTTCAAACATCTGGAAAAAGGAAATGCCAGTGTGGGTCAACATGGCATCGCTGAAAGGACACATGTGCCTGCCCAAGGCTGCAGGAAGGGGACAGGGAAGCTCTGGCGTAGTGCGTACCTGTCACTCCTCCAGACTCTGCAGTCTTCTTGACTTTCTGTTGGTCGTCCCACCGCAGCTCAGAGAAGCCGTCCACCTCGATGTCAGGCTGCTGGATAGAGTGGCCCACCTTCCAGAAGCAGGAGAAGTGGTACCAATGTGGGACTTTGCCATCAAACATGGGTGACTGGAAGACAGGAACAAAGGAGGTGAGTGGGCAGGTAGCTCTGCCCAACCTTGTCACTGCCCAGCCTGCAGCCATGAGGTATCTCAGGAAGCCTGTCTGCTTCTCTACAAAAGCAGGGCAGCCAGGACTGTGCCCTCCATGTCATTCCGAGGGTTACAGTGGAAAACAACCTGTCACATGCTCCTTCTCAAGATCTTCTTGGAAAGTATAGCCAAGCTCACTCCCTCAGGACATGAAATCAAGCCATGGAATTCTGCCTCAAGTCCCTTAAAGCATGGGCCACCCACATCAGTGATACGCTGCACAGGCCTGGTATACATGCAAACCTGCCACTCACTGTCCCAGACTCCGCTCCTGCCAGGAAAGGTCAAGAGCCAACAGTGATACCCAGAGCCAAAGGCCTGTCTGACCCAGGTTGGGCTCCTTAAGCACCTCCGCAATTAAGAGCAAGGAGGACTCAGATAAGTAGCAAAACAGAGAAGATGGACCAGAAAAAAGAGCTAGCCTCAGGGCCAGAGCAGGCATGAGGGAGGGAATTAACTTCTGTGCCAGCAGCAGAGTGAGTACAGACAGGGCTGCAGACCAGTAAAAGTTTTTTTGCCAGACAGGAACAGGGGTCCAGGGAGAAGAGACATCTCTCTCTAGCTGCTTCCTTTTCCATGTTACACACGCAGGCTGACAGACTTAGTGCACCAGGCCTTGCCCTGTGGCAGGGCCAAGTTCCATTCTGGAGCCCAGCACTGGCTAGCTGGGGAAGAGTGGAAGGTGACAGCTGCTAGGAGGACACTCCACTGACTTAGGCCCTGCATCCTTTACAAGCCCAGCAGTACGTCCCTGCATGAGAGGGAAGGAGCCCCCATAAAGTTTGCTGGGGGCAGGGGTCACAGCAGTAGGTGCCTCAACCTGAATCCTAGCCTCAAGCTAGGGCTCTTCCCCTACAGAAAGGGAACTTATACAATGAATGAACCCTAGCACAAACTGTCCCAAAGTACAAGAGGCCCAGAATACTCATACAGCATAGAAAACTAAAAGTCACACAGATGCAATAAACACATAAAATAGCATTAAAAAATACCATGCCCACAGCTTTCTGGATGAAGCTGAGGGAACAGGGGCGTACATCAGAAAACAGTGACAAGGAAGGCGTCCCCATGCGCCTGCTCTTGCTATCTGGATGCAGTGTTACGGTGTAGGCTGAGGTAGGCTACACAGCACACAGCCATCCTCACAGCTGAAAGCAGCAGCACCTGTGCAGGCCCTAGGTCACGTCCCCAGCTCCCTGAAGGTTACTTTTGGTGGGTGCAGAGGTATAGCCATGCTGTGCACCACATGGGGTCAGATGCTCCAAGGTTGAACATGTTTAGCAACACTCAGCAAAAGACAGACAAAATATCTGTTGAAGGCCTCCAGTATGGAGGGAAGAAAGATGAGGGCTTCCCAAGCAGAAAAATAAATGGTATCTTCAGAGCAGACTCACACCTGCCCCATCTCCCTAGGTATCCCAAGCATCTAGGAGCAGTGGTGGTCAGCTGGTCCTGCTGCCTTGGTATCCCTTCCTTCCTCAGCAACACTCAGGTCTGTGGCATTTTTTCCCCCAGCTCTGCAGGGACTCACATCTGCTGCCCCATGGTCTGGGCACTGCTCAAGGGCACAGGCTAGAGAACCCTGGAAAAACATGGCTTTAACTGAGGACTCAGGACTGAGAAGGATCCAGTGGAAAGTCTCCGACCAGGGACACAAGATTCTGGCCTCCACTGTTAATGTAAAGCTCAGATGAGGTAGGAAATCCTCAGCTGTATACCCCATACTTGCTGATCACCTACGACACACCAGCATGCTCACATAGCCTTCACTGAGCTGGACACTGAAGGTTCAGTTCTTCTTGCGTCCAAGAACAGAACAGAAGGACCTCTCAAAACTCAGTCAAAACCTTCTCAAGCCTCCCAGTTACACTATGTGAGGGCCAGGTGTGGTGGTGCTTACCCATAGACCCAGCTACCAGGAAGCTGAAAGCCACAAATTCTCAGCTGAGACTCAGTCTTAAAAAAAAAAAAAGACCCCAGCGTTAAACAAAAGCAGCTGAAGGCCGCCCCCCCCCCAACAGCTACTAAAGTATGGGGTTGGGCCCAAGCACAAACCTCCCATACAAATGCAAATATAAAGATATTTAAATTCAAGCACTGGGAATAGCTCCTCCTTTGGGCCTTCTGGGCTCCACTTATAGTCATTTTAAATGATTTTCAATTCAAACATCAAACTACAACAAAAAACCCCACGTTTACTTTGAATAATAAGACTTCTCTCACTACCATGGAATCTAAAGGCCCAGAAAACTGAATTGAGGGTTCAGCAATCTGGTTCCGGTTCCATTCTAAAACCCTGCCCCATCCTCTATTCCTTCACAGCAATGCTGGCCTTGCCCCAGTGGACTGGCAGGATTTGGGGTTTCCAGCCATCCTTCCTGCTACAACAAGGCCTGACCCACTGGGAGGCCTGTTGATGTTCCTTTCTTGGAGGAACATCTTAAAATGTGTAGTATAATGCACACGTCCACAAAAAAAAAAAAAAAAAAAAAGAAAAAAAACCAAAACCGGATTATACCGAAATAATTATCAAAACATTAAAGTCAGTACACCAGGAGTAACCCATGGGTCTTACTGGATGAAGATAAAGGTTATTTTGAGAAATCTCTAGCTATATATAGTGACAGAAACAAGTCCAATATTACTGGTGATAGAATTCACAAATATGCTAAGACACCTAAAATAATAAACTTCACCCAGAGGTTAGTGAAGACAGATGAATTTTTTTTCTCACCCACACTTGGGAGACTTCGAGTTCTCTCCTGATTTCACAGACACCAGATTTAGAAGCAGAACACAGCTAGGGGTGATGGCACAAGCCTGCAATCCCAGCATGCTGGGATGCTGAGGCAGGAGGAACCCAAATTCAACCCCAGCGTGGGCAATTCAGCCACTTTATTAGACTGTTTCAGTATTAAAAAGAAAAAAAAAAAAGCTGGAGTGTAGCTCTAGCAAAGGCCTGGCTTCAGCCCATTACCATACACGCCACCGTGCACTGTGTACTAGCAAGTGGGGACTTCGTGGGAGTGGGCTGCCGTCTACATGTAGGCCCTTGGTGGGAGAGGTGGCTTTTCCCTGTTCTCACCCCATGCTTCTGGTCCCCCATGTCCGTCATCACCTTCCTGCCCCTCCTCTGTGTCCCTAGCTCTTTATCAAGTTCCATGCCAGCTGGAACACAGAATCCCCTCCTGGGACACTGTTCAGTGCCTGTCTTCCAAGGGTGGGTTCCTCATTAAAAACTGACCTCAGCTGAAATTCACTAGGTTACATCCCATCATGAATGTTAAAACACAAACATCCTCAGAATGAGTAGGTACTGTGTACCTAGCTAAGCAGACATGATTTACCAAGACACGGCCTCCAGCTGTCTGCAGGTCGCTGTGAGAGGTTATCGAAGCAGCCAGGCCCCTAGTACCTGGTGGGTCAACCTCTTCCTCTGCTCCACCTCTCCAATACGGAAACCCGCATGGGAGCCAACAAGTCATTGCCTAAACCCATTACAGCCCTAAGGCGTGGGGGTGCGCGCGGGGTGGGGGAAATCAGTAATTATGACCACCAGCACTGGGTTTGGGGCAAGACAGTCTATGCTGGAGGTGAGCAGGGATCTGTAGGCAAGAGCTCGACTTACAAAGGCAGACAACAGGCTGGAGCCAGGAAGCTAGGGCAGCACTCTTCAGGCTAGCCATCCGCTGCGCATGCCAACACCTCCCTGGCCATCTGGGAAGCCAGGAACCCTCAAAGGAGACCCTCAATCTATCAGAAAGCCTGCATGAGGGTGGGTGTGGTGCTTCAGGCCCGTAATTCAAGCACTGGGAGGCTGAGGCAGGAGGATTACTGCGAGTTTGAGGCCAACCTAGACTGCATAGGTAAGTTCAAGGCCTGTCCAAAACGCAGCCAGTCCTTGCCCCCGAAAAAAGAAAAAAAACAAAAAAATACAAGCCTAGACCTGAAACCCCCTGAATCATCCTTACTCAAGTCAGACAGCTGCAAAAGCACTGAGAACGCATCCGTGGTCCTGTAGAGTTTGGGGGAAAATTAGTTAAAAAAATCACAAAATAGACCTCTTGTGAATGAGCTATACAGAGATGAGTCTTGCATAATTCTCCGTAATTAAAATAAAAACTGAAAGAAAAAAAGGCCGAAAGTGAGAGGGTTTGGAAGTAACAGCTCAAAATAAACTAAAAAAAAAAAAATATATATATATATATACATATATATATATAAATCACCGCCGGCGCCCACAGAGGCCGAGTCCTCCCGAAGCGGCGAGGCCAGGAGCACAGCAGGGCCGCTACCCGCGCACGGCGCGGTGCGGGCGCTCGGTCCCCTCCCGCTCGCTCCTCGCTGCCAGCCCGGAGCCCGGCCCGCACCCCCACCTGCACCATGATGGCCATCCGCAGCGAGTCCTTGGGGATGCTCTCGCCGCATTTCTTGCACGAGGCGCGCCCGCTCTTGGCGTACTCGGCGCGGTAGAGCCTGTCCGAGGACTCAGCCATCGTCCCACCGCCTCGTCGTGCCCGCCGCAGGCGCCCCGAGCCGCCGCCGCGCACGTTACACACGAAGCACCGCCCGCCGCCGCTCGCCGATGGATTGCTGATGCCTGGCGGCGGGAACGTGCGCGCGCTCGGGGCGGGGCTGAGCGTGCGCGTGCTGTGGGCACGGGCCGCCCGCAGGGGGCGAGACCAAGAGCGGTGGGCGTGACCAAGCCAGGTCGGCGGGGCCGCGCAGCCGAGATTCCCCCCGTACCCCGACCGCGGCTGGTGATCCAAAGACCCACAGAGACCCGTCGTTTCCTCCGTGAGGAATTTTAATGCATGCATGCAAATCCCAGGAGTGGTATATGGAACTTTATTAGCAATAATCAGCTCAGATTTATTTTTTTTGAGATAGAGATTTGCTTTTACCCAAACTGGTCTCCAGCTCCTGAGCTCACATGTTGCTCCCGCCTCAGCCTCTTGAAGGAGCCGACACTCTGGGCGTGCACTACCACACCTGGTTCATTGCAGATGTTTTTCTGTCGCTTTACAGATACTGGAGAGGACTCAAAATATCAAGGTCAATTGTAGTAATGTTAGACCTGAGGCTATTAAATATTGTTATTTAATGTAGAACTGGTTTTTGGTAGTTTTTTAAAATACCATTTTGTTCATTTAGAGGAGCATTGTAATGTGAACGTATGTACTTAGAATTATTCAGTTCTACAGTAGAAAATGAGAAATCAAATAGGATAAATGCAACTGCTAAAATGTGTGAAGTGTAGAGAAGCTGGTAGCTCATTAGACATAGATGTGGAGCACGCAAGAAGGTGAGAAGACAGTGGGGGAGCCTTAAAAGTTTGTAGTGCCCTGCTAGCTCTGTTGAAGGTAGACAGAAGAGGCATATAATGGAACATATTCGAGTTTTACTGTAGAGTAACAACATCAGAAGGTATGTTCGGTCCACTTCTAGGTCAACGACTTTTCTCATTGCTGGGATAAAATCCCTCATGCCCAAAGTTACAGGAGGAAAGGTTTATTTCAGCTCAGAGTGTGTAGAGGTTCCCATCCATAGTTGGCTAGCTCCAAGGCAGGGTGGGGTGGCAGAGACCAGAAACAGCAGTTTGCAGGGTAGAAGACAGGAGGCAGAAAGCAACAGCCTGCTTTCCCTCTTCCCCTTCACATTCCCTTGCAGCTGTAAACGGATTGACTGGTGCTGCCCACACCCAAAGTGGGGTTTCCATTATCCACAGCCTTAACTCCAGCCCTACACCTTTAATCCACATCCATGCATCTTGATCCAACCACCGTTCAAACTGCTCATCTATGACCACATGAAATTTTGGGAGACATCTAGAGAGAGGCAGAACAACAATTACTAAGTTTTTTGGTGCACTTGAGAGACAGAGAAAGTTTTTTTTTTTTAAAGCCTTTATTGTGAGTCTAGAAGAGCTGCTGGAGACTGCAAAGACCCTCAAAAATGGGGAGCTGGAGAATGACCTTTATGGGGGTGGGCTGGGGATGGAGCACTTGGGTGGTCATGGAGTTTTGGGATTGCAAAGGACTTGGTGCATGTGCAAAAAAGGGAGCAGGAGGTTTATTTCTGGAACTAGGACACAAAAGTTACTGTTACAGAGATAAGTTGTTTCTTGGACCAGTGCCAAATTGGGCAAATGTCATGTTAGAGAAAACTAAACTGGCAGAAACCATCAATAACTGTGTCATCCCCTTTTGGTCCTATTCTGGTGCCCATGTACTCTGCTCATAAAATGCATACAAACTCTGCATGCATCAACAGACAGGTTTGGCTGTCACAGCTGTGCTCTGCAGGTTTGGCTGCCATAGCAGGTGTGAGCTGACTCCCTGTGCCCTCTGCTTAGCAGAGGGAAACATCCCCGCCCTTGTCCTCTAACCCTACTCTCATGGTTTATATCAGTGGCCCCCAGGCCTCATGCGTTTGCACTGTGCATTTGTGATTGGTTCATTGTCTAGTGCTTGGATTAATAGTGTCGGTGCTACACCTGTCTAAGGGTAGAGCCACCATATAAAATAATGGCAGGAAATAGGCATATCTCTCTCTTTTGCCAATTCCAGTTGCTGTTTGCGGCCACCATGAACTGTGGACCCGCCATGCCACCCTGCCTTGGAGCCAACTGAGTATGGACCGAAACCTCCAAAAACTGTAAGAAATAAATCTTTCCTTTCCCAAATTTGGGCATCAGGTATTTTGTCTCAGTGATGAGTAAAAAGTAACTAAGACACCTACCATCAGCAGGATGGGAGGATGCTGAAGAAGAATATCTAAATGTTCTCTCCCTGGGTTCTGGTGATCTGGTCCTTTCACCTTGCCTGTACCTTATCTGTCCCAGCAAGTGCCTTTGCTGCAGGTGGTAGGCAAATCAGGTGTTTCAAACTAATTTAATAAACCCTGCAATTCAAGCCTTGTGATGTGGTGTGTGAAGCTTTCTCTTTGTAAGTCTGGGATAGCCAGCCTGATGGTATATCTGGAAATGACCACTGCATTAAGACAGCCTCCTACACAACTTGTGTTCTGGAGAGGATTCCACAGGTTGTACACAGATGGCCAAGAATTCCTACCCTAGAACCACATGTCCACTAGACATTTCTGGGGGCTGGCTTAGTGTGCCCAACACTAAGTGTCCAATTATGCCCAACGTCTTCTGGAGTCCCCCTTCCAGAAACAGCCCACCATTCTCCATGAGACTTAGGTCAAGCACCTTTGTGTCCTCTGTGTCCTATGTTCAACCATCACCCTGTTTCGACTTCATGACTGTGTTTCTTCTCACCATCCCATCAGCCCATATCAGAGCCATAGCTGCTGTTTGTCTCTTTCCTGCCCACCCTGTGCCCTTCTCATCTTTTCTCCCCACAAAAGCACATGAGGTTTCCTCACACTCCAGCTTCCGTCACTTTCATGTACAAGATCCTCCAAAGGTTTCCCACCAGACCTAGGATAAGATCCAGGCTTCTTCTGCATTGGGATGTAATCCCTGGCCATTTCTCTGGCATCATCCTTGCCCTGTCTTTAGGGCTTCCACTGCCCAGCCACCCAAGCCTCCTGCCTGTCCCTCCAGCAACCCAGATCACCGCACCTCAGGGTGTTTGCAGAGCAACCCCACCTACATGCCACCGAGCCCCTGCCCCAGCTCCTGCCTGCGGGTGTTCTCTGACCACCCCAGCTGATTCCTGGTCTTGCCCTACATCTGGTCTCCTTTGCCCTTACTGCTCCTCTCCACATATTTTTTATCTGTCTTCTTCACCAGCCTGTGAGCTCCATGTGGGCAGGTTCTTTTATTGTTCTGCTCAGAGCAATATCCTGGGCTAAAACAAAATTCACAAATGATTACTGAATGAATGACCAAATCCCACACCTGGCCCTCCCTCCATACAACGCAGCTGATTGAGTAACAGTGTTGCTTCATACTGGTAAAGCTGTTTGTATCTTATAAGGGGCTTTTATAAACATTATTTAGTTTGCTTCTCATTGTAATGCTGTAATAGGTTTTTAAGTAAAACCAATATAAAATTATTCTACTTAGAAGCATTTGAAATGTCCAGTTGTATTTTCCATTATAAAGAGATATTCAGTTTATGGTATAAGTATTTCATCTATATTGCATGCTTGCATGACAGAGGGCTGAGAATGAAAACACGATTATTTTCATATATAATTCATCTATAGTATGTGCAGGCTCAGGCCTGCTGGAAATGCCCGTGCTGACTTACAATAGTGCAAGGACAGGGTTCTCTAAAGAATTAGTCGATAATTCCTTTAATAATACAAAAAACACACTATGTAGTTTAAAAACAACTCTTACATAGCTTTATCTTTCAGAGGAGTGAGTCATGTCCAGGGAATTTAAGTGCTCTGTGGAAGAAGAAAAAAAGCTGCTATAAAACCAACATATTTAACATCATCTTCAACTTTCCTCTCAGCCTCAGCTGCCAGGAGGCTCCTCTTTTTTTTCCTTGCTTTTTTGGTCTCACCAGCATCCTTTGTGCCACATCAGCTCTCCTGTCACTGCAGACATCCTTGTGGATGTGACCCTTGGCCAAGCAGCCTTCTCTCTGGGCAGCTCGTCCCCTTCAGCATGGTCAGTCACCCTGCCTCACCCTGCATTTTTGAGTTCTCATGGGGGACAGATGGGGAACTCCTTTGGTTTGGGCTAGTACTCAGAACACAACGAAGAAGGCCAAAGGAGCCTTCGGGGTGCACTGGAATATCTGACCTTTTTATTTCTGCTTTAAGTGGGAAAGAAGTATTCATTCCCCTTTCACAACGGAAATTTCTGGGTGTCTACCATTTCCTTTCTCTTCAGTGGACTCAGGACTCAGGTGGTGGCAGTTAAAGGAGCCTGTGGCTGTACCATCTCACAGGTTCCCCTAGCGGGTTGTACCTGGCCAGGTCTTCAGCTGGTGGTGTCCCCGAAACACCCACTTGTGGTCTCCCCTTGAAGGACAG
This sequence comes from Hydrochoerus hydrochaeris, assembly GCA_004027455.1. NCBI lineage: Eukaryota > Metazoa > Chordata > Mammalia > Rodentia > Hydrochaeridae > Hydrochoerus > Hydrochoerus hydrochaeris. Next base: position 179,083 of record PVLA01002708.1, read on the forward strand.
TCAGTCTCTGTCACTTCTCAAGTTACAGCCTTTCCTGGAGCTGCTTTAATTTTCAGATAAGAAGATGGAGACTGGATGGACCGGGGTGTACCTCAGTGATAAAGCACTTGCCCAGAATAGGTGAGGCCCTGGTTCCCTCCTAGTGCCATACACCTCAAACTGAAGATGGACATGTGGACTGGAGAGTGGACAAGGTTAAGGTCACCTGGTATTGCAGCCAGGTGAGAGGTGAGCCACTCCTCCCTCCTTGGGGACAGAGCCTCTGTGTAAGTCTCTTTCTGTGCCGCTACCTCTCATGCTCTTCCAACTCTGCTTTTCAGTTTCTCTGAATTTTGTAGGTTCCTATTGCTTCAAAGAAGCCCCAATCTTGGGACAGTATGGGTCAGGGGACTGGGAGGCTACAGCAAATGCAATCCCACATGTCCAATGCCTCTTGTGGCCTCCAATGTTCAGAGATGCCTCCAGGAACTTCTGAGCCCAGGCACTGCTATCTTGTGTGTGTGTGTGTGTGTGTGTGTGTGTGTGTGTGAGAGAGAGAGAGAGAGAGAGAGAGAGACTGAGCATTGTGGTTTTCCTTTAATAAAACTAAACAAGGAACACAAACAAAATTAAGTAGCATAGTCGCAAGTAAAAGCTTTCCTTCCTCACCATTCCTCCCATCCTCCCACCAGAGTTCCCGCTTCTCCCTTTATAGTTTGGCATAGCTCCTGCCAGTCTTTCTCTACACACACACACAGCCCAACCCTGAGAACAGATCATTTTGTGACATATACCCTGGAGATGCCTGTTCTGTCATAATAACCCTTTTAATAGCTACATGCAAATACACAAGGCAGCTGAACCATACTTATGTAGATTTGATGGTCTGGGGGAGGACAATATTACTTGTATTTATTTCACAGATACTGAATTTGCACACCTCGTATGGGATACATGGCTATGTCCTTTTGGTGAAGGTTTAGATCTGCTGTGGCCATTGACCACAAGACCACAGAACCTTGAGATGTGGCTCACTGGAATTGAGATGCACTATAAGCATATAATACACACCAGATTTCTACACTCAGTGTAAAAAAGAAAGAAAAATTCATTAGTAATTTATGTTGATTACATGCTGAGATATTTCATAAATAGATTAATTGTAAAAATTTAACATATTTTTTCTTTTTTAAATATGGTTAATAAAATTTTTAAATTACATGGTGTCTTGCATTATGCTTCTTTTGGGCAGAGCTGATATAAACAATGTAAAAGAATATAGAACAGGGCCAGGGATTTAGCTCAGTGGCTTAAGCACCTGTCTGGCAAACGTGAGGTCATGAATTCGATCCCTGGTACCAAAAAACAAAAAAAATATAGAACAGAAGAGGAAATTTCTTCTTCATCTACCTTTACCTCTGCATCTGTTATGGTTTGTGTCTAGATGTCTCCCCAAAGCCTCATGCAGTCATGGAGGTGGCTGAATCTAGAGTTTGTGATTGATTCATGGTTTAGTGCTGGGATTATGAGTGTGACAGCTACACCCACCCTAGGGTGGGTAGCTAGCATTCAATATAAGGGACAGAAAGAGTCTTCTCTTGTGTGCCTCCTTTTTGGCACTTGTTGCTTCTGCTGTCTTCTGCCATCATAAAACTGTTGCTCTTAGCCATGTGCCACTCTGTCTTGGAGCCATGGAGTATGGACTGAAACCTCCACAAGCTGTGAGCTAAGTAAACCTTTTCTTCCTTCATTTTGGGTGCTGAGTATTTTGTTTCAGCAACAAGAAAAAAGTGACCAAGACAACATTCCTCCCTGACTTAGCATTTATTTTTATTTTATTTTATTTTTTTGGTACTGGGGATTGAACTCATGACCTTGTGCTTGCCAGGCAGGTGCTTAAGCCACTGAGCTAAATCCCCAGCCCTATTTTTATTTTTTTCTATGTTGAATATTTAAGGCTATATTCTTCAGCCAGAGTTCTGCTCTGGCCATTTTTTTCAGAGTTTGTATGGAACTTCTTTTACTTGCTTTTGAAAAGCTATTCCACTGTCTTCTATAAATAATAAATAATTGAATTTAATAAAATTACTTGTAAATGTTGTAATCTAACTCAAGTACTGCCATTCTGTTCCGTATGCGCCACACCCTTTGACCTAAACTGTAACCATTGTCCCAAATTGCACTTTGTACTTCTTGTGACTCCAGTAATTGTGTTCCTCCCTTAATGCCCACCGCCTGCATGCATAATGTATCCCTGGAATAGACTAGCCATAAACCTCTGTACTTTGACCCTAGGCAAACAACAGGATGTCCTGTTTCCTCAGGAACACACAGGTGTGGCTCCCCCCACCTTTGCAGTTTTTCCCTTTATAAACCACCCCAAATCTTAGCCTAGTTGCACTGTAAATTTCACCCTCACCCTGTGTCACTGGATGCCAGCCTAAATATTAAAGCGCTCTTTTCTTTTTCCTCCAAGACGTCTTGGCCTTTTTATTCTTTTTGCCTTTTTACAATTTTCATTTTATTTTGGGGTGCAGCCTTTTGGGGTACAACAGTAATTTGTGAGTACTTTTTAGAGATAGCTTTCTGTTACTATGACAAAAAAATATGAGAAAAGAAGCTAAAGAGGGAAGGTTTATTTTGGCTCATGTGTTCAGAGTTTTCAGTCCATGGTTGCTTGGCACTGCTGCTTTTGGGCAGGGGCAAAGAAGAACATGGTGACAGGAGCACATGGAGGAAGTTGCTCCCCTCAGGGTGGCCAGGAAGCAGGGAGAGTGAAGAAAGTGTGAGGGTCCCACTGTTCCCCCCAAAGCTTGTCCCCCAGTGACAATGTCCTCCCCCTTGACCCCACTATTATAGGCAGCTGAGTTAGATAAAAATATTATAGGCAGTCAGACAGGGCTAGGACCCAGGGGGACCAGATGTCTGGGTGATTTTGGAGGAGACAGACACCTCCCGCTGTGGGCCAGGTCTTAAGACAAAAAGCAAAGCAAATGCAACCACACCCTAAGTATAAACATCAGGGACTGATATTTTAAATAGGTATGGGTCACCTTGAGGAAGCCAGGAGCCATCATCCCAACTCCCTATGGGAAGATTCACTGCTCAGTAAGAATGCACACTATGTGCCTCACTTCCCCATTTGTCCCTGATTTGGTCAGTTTTACCTGAACAATTAATTTTACTGGTTGACCACAATTCTGTCCCATCTCATGCCCATCTGCCTTTAGAGTTTTCTCCATCTTGGACCCATCTCACCTTGTGGTTTTACTCTATATAAATGCCTAAAAAAGACAGTGTTTTTGGCAACCCACTCGGGACCCCATCTGTCTTTCTCAGACAGAAACTTTCTTTCTCTCAATAAATACATTCTGCTCTTAACCTCCGTTGTTCCTAAAATTCATTCTTCGATTTTAGAGAACATGAACTGGTACTGGACATCTAGTAGGTTGGGAGTTTCAGTCCTCAATATCCCCGAGGATTCCACTACTTCCCACGTACCCCACAGGTTGGCGAGCTAGCCTTTAACGCCATGACGTGGGCCTTCCGGGGGACATTCGAGACCTACGCTGCAGCAGGAGCAAACTCCTTATTTCTCCAGAACCACAGTCACTCTTTCCCACAGCGCGTGTTGGATATTGGAATTGCCACCTACCCAGAAAGAGAACATAAATGCGGATAGAAGGAATGATTTCAAGAAATAATAGAGATAGATTTCTCAAGATTTGAAAACCAACATAAAAGAAGAAACACTTAATTGGAAGGTCTGCAGAGTTTCAGAGCAAAGGAGAGGCCTAAGCATGGTCTTGTTTCTCAAAGAGAAAACCACAGAGCCCCCGGGGAGGGGGGAGACCACAAAGAGGGCCAGAAAATCGGTCTCCCGCAGGAGCCTCGCGCCACCTCCCAGCAAAGCCAGGGCTCTGCGCAGGCAGGCGAGTCCACGCCCAGCCGCACCCCGGGCTTTCAAAGGCGAAGCTGTGGAGTGTTGATCCGAGAGGATTCAGGGGACTTGCACCTCCTAAGGGAGAAGACGGAGACTAACTGTATGTCAGTCAGCTGTCTGACGCTGCACACCATCCCTCACCCCATTAAAGCAGGTGAGGCGAGCTCCAGCTCGCAGGGCGCTCTGCTGACCTGCGGCGCGATTCTCCAGCCGGCAGGTGGCCAGGTCGGCGCCGGTTACCGCTGCCGCATGGGCGGAGCCGCGCGGCCGCAGACTCTTGGCTGGGCCGAGAGGAAGGAGACCGGAAACCAGGACTCCGCACACAAACCCACCGCACGCGGGAGAAGCCGCAGACCGGCAGAGCACGCACGGGCTTCTGCCGAGCGAGCGAGTGAGCGGAAGCCGTGCGACCCGCGCACGGCCTTCATCTCGCCTTCATCGGCCTTCACCTCGCGGTGCCAGCCTGAGCTGCCCGGAAAGCAGCGCTGACCAGCGAGCGCGAATTTGAGGGAGCGGGCGGAGGCCCCCGGTTGCGGTGCAGTTGGCGCACGCGCAGGAGGCGCACCGAGGCGCCTCCGCGCTCGGGACAGGCGCAGCCATGCGCTAACGTGGCTCCTAAGGACGAGCGCCTGCCCTGGGGGCGCCACCCTCCGGTGCTGCAGGGTGGGAAGTGGTAGCCCGGGCACCGCCACCTGTACTTTGGCAGGAGCGTCTCTGTCAGGGTACAAACATGGTGGCCAGGTTGTGTCTTGCCTCTTTACTTCCTTACCCGTGTCTTTGGAAAAGCAGCAGCTTTTAATTTTGATGAAATGCAACTTACCAATACTTTGTCTTACAGAAGTTGTTTGGTCATGTAGACTTACTTATATTCCACTTTTTAAAATTTGTTTTGTTTAGAGATAGGGTCTCTCTATGGAGCCCAGGCTGACCTCAAACTTGCCTAAGCCTCCTAAATGCTGGGATTAGAGGCATACACCACTGCTGTGTTCGGTTTTTTGTTTTTTTTTTTTTTTAATATCGGTACCAGGGATCAGACTCACAACTGCCCTCTTGCAAGGCAGGCGCTTATGCTGCTGAGCTAAATCCCCAGCCCTATGTTCGACTTTTTAAACAAAGACCTGAGATAGTAACTCGTAAGTGGTTTTTGGCTCACAGTTTTGGAGGATTCAGTCCAATAGTTGGTTTGTCCCCACTGCTCTTGGCCTGGTGTTGAGGTAGCTCATAATGGCAGAGCATATTGTGGGACATAGAGGAAGAGAAGGGGTTGGGGCCCCATGTCCCCTTGGAGTCTTACAGGCCCCACCTCCTAACATTGCCACTACCTCCCAATAGCACCATGCTGGGGACCATCCCTGTAACTCATGGGTCTTTGGGGACACTCCAGATCCCAGCTCTAATCTGAATCTCATTAGATGCCCCCCTGCCTAGCAGAAAACTCATCAGCTGTCTGGGTTATCTTTTTCATTGCTGAGACAAAATGCCTGACACCCAAGGTTTATTCTGAATATATATATATATATATATATAGTACTGGGAATTGAACTCAGAACCTTGTGTTTGCCAGGCAGGTACTTATGCTGCAGAGCTATATCCTCGGCCCCTCAAGATTTTACCTGGCTCACAGTTGTAGAGGTTACAGTGCATAGTTAGCTAGCTCCACAGCAGAATGGCATTACAGAGGTGCATCACAGAGGAGAAACAGTTCATGGCACGGCAGGCAGGCAGGAAGCAGCAAGCAGCAGTAGCAAACCTACCTTCTTTCTGTCTCTTTATGTTCTCATCCAAACTACACACCTATTGATTGGTACCACCCACACCCAGGGTGAGGCTTCCATTACCCACACCTTTAATCCCAGTATCATACACCCTAGATCCAGCTACCTCTCAAAAGTCCCACCTATGAGCACACAAGGCTTTTCGAGGACATCTAGATATAAGCCATACCATTGGTTACCAGGATAACAGTAATAGGTACCATAGTATATCTCATTTTCTTCACAATAGTTCTTTCAATCAGATATAGCGAAATCAAAGGAGATACAGAAAATTATAGAACTTATCAAAACAGAATATTGAATAGAGCAATACCATTAATCAAAACAAAGCAAAACAGTGATACAAATATTTGCCTTCAAAGAGATGGTAGAAGGAAATCCCCCTTATTTGCTATAATGCATATAGTCAACCTCACAAGAGATGCTCAGATCTCTCTCTGGCTCCCACTTGCTAACGGGGGCGGCGGGGGGAGATGGATGTTTGAATCTCAGCCTTACCAGGGCAGCGAGCCAGTTGCTTGGTTTCCCAGCACCCTAAGTTCCAACATGGTGCGGATTTCAGGGGACACTGATGGTTCTTGCCCTGGGGTGGCCAAGGCTTGCTGGGCCACAATCACTTACCAGGGCAGCGAGCTGGTTGCGTAAACCATGCCATTGGTTTTAAAATTATCCCAGCCAGGTATGGAGGTGTAGCCTGTAACCCCAGCACTCAACAAGACTGAGGCAGGAGGATCAAGAATTCCAGCTGAGCCTAGGCAATCTGAAAACTTAGTAAGACCTTGTTTCAAAATAAAAACAATAAAAGGACTGAGACTGTGGCACAGTATGAAGGCCCTGGATTCATTCCCCAGTACTGAAAAAAAAAAAAAGTTTCATTCATGTCCATGGCTGTGACTCAGACACAAGGAGCACAAATGTGGCCACACAGATGACTGGAGGGGTCTCTTCTCACTCAGCACTGCTGCTCAGCGTTGTGTAGAGGAAGGCCTGTGGTTGGAGCCAAAGGGGTGCAGACATAAAGCCCTTATGGGATCCTAGGTGGGGAAGATCAGCCTCAAGAGCCTTGCTGGTTCGTCCCAAACATAGGCTGCACACTGCTGAAGCCGATGCTCACCTGACTGCTCAAGCCTTGACACCTTCGGAACCTGTGTTCACCAGCTTTCTGAAAGGTTAAATTTGGCTCACAGTTGTCAATCTGTGACTAATGGGCCCCTGCTCAGCTTGTCTCTGAGTTTGTGGGGGAGCAAAACTGCTCACCAGAACACCCACCAGAAAAGAGGAAGAGGAAGTGGCTAAAGCCCCACTCTCCCATTCAAGGCCAAGCACCTGAAAACTTCCCACCATTTGGCTTCTGCTGAAGCACCCACACTTCTCAGAGTGCTGCCTGGGGGCTGAGGCTTTAACTTGATGTCCTTGCATGCCTGAGGACCCTCACAAGGAGCCATCTTCATCAGAGAGATCCTGCTGTGTGGGGAGGTCGTTCTGCCTTGCTCTCCTGAGGGTCTTTTCTGGCAGTTGCTTTTTGCATTTCGTTTTTTTTTTTTTGGTCTCCTGTACCCTGGACCAGGTCTAGGTGTGAAGGAGAGCTTTATGCCAAAGCACCTCAACCTGTGGCTGGGGGGACTCTGTACTTTTAAGATGATTGATAACTTCTGAGCATTACCTGCACTGGAAATGTAGAAAATTTTTTTTTCCTCCAAATAATATATAAATAAACAATAAAGACAGTGCCCTATAATGGCTCATACCATGACAGCCTTTCCTGTTCTATTCTATGTTCTCAGAGTTCTGGTGCTTTTTTCACCTTCCAAAGGACCTATCTATGAGAATTTTACTCATTTTATACCTGCATCACCATGTGAATGCAGGGATGAAAAAATTAATGGCTAGCACAACCATCCTATGTGGCAAGCTAGATTAAGTTTAACAGGTGAACACTTCAGTATTCTTAATGTCTAGCCTAGTATCAGGGTAGGTACTTGATAAACACTTCAGAGTGAATGAATGATCCACATTTGTAAATATCTACAAATAATAGTTTTGATATGCTTTTTAAAAAGCCAAGCAATGCTGGAGATTTGGCTCAGTGGCATAAGCACTTACCTAGCAAGCGCGAGGTCGTGAGTTTGATCCCTGGTACTGGAAAAAAAAAAGCCAAGCAAGACAAGATCAGCTGAGTGGGGCAAACAGTGGGGGCCCGTTTGTTGTGTCACTATTTTTTTTTTTTGGCACTGGGGATTGAACTCACGACCTCACACTTCCCAGGCAGGCACTTATGCTGGTGAGCTAAACCTCCAGTCCTGTGTTGTGTCATTATTAAGGAGTTAATTCAGTTTCTCCCGTGCAGGCAGAGGCCCTGCCATGGGCCCAGTGCTCTGCCCAGGCTCTGCCACCCCCACAGCTCTGCCTACACACCCCAATATCTGTGGAGCACACTCTTCACAGAGCCAATAAGTCTAGTTATTTTAGAACATGAGGCCAACATAACAAGACTCACAACTGCCTCTGAAAATTATGTTCCCTTCCATGCCCACACAATTGTCCTGGTTGCTAATTTCCTGCCAGGAATGGGCCTTCACTGTGATGGTACCGGCTACCCTGCAAAGACAGGCCTGGAGATCGTAGCCCAGTCTGCAGGTCGGACCACTGCAGGGACCTGGGGTCACATTTCTCTTAAAGGAGCAAGGCTGTCAGAAATGCCAATTTTCCATTATCTTGTTTCTACTTCAAAAAATCTTTGTCCTTATTTTCTTAGGGATGGAGCTGATCTTCCTTTACTCCTTTGTTTTTTTGGAAACACACATAAAGGTAGAAAGGACAGAAAAGAAAACTGCAGATAGCTCACTAATCCAATAGGGAAATAGTTTCACTAAAGTTACATTACAATCCAGCTGGGAACCTTTGTGTTTATGGAACAGAGCTGCTTTGGAAATTGTTACATAATTCTAATCAGAGTGTAGATTTCCAGACCTTAGTCATAGGGAGGCACTTTTCAACTATTATGATTTATTTTTTCAATAACTCTTCCTTTTATAAAAATAGCACTGAAATTCTGTGATCCTCTTTTCCCTGTAATTTCAGAGGGCAGAAAATTTAGCTAGACCTAAGTAAATACAAGTAATTTCATGTTTTAGGATTCAACTTCTTTAAAAAATTGCAGTAGAACCTTATTATGATATAATTTACTTGACATATTGGGAAATAATTGAGTCAAATTTAGCTCTCTGGAATATAATTACATGCAGCAAAACACTCAGAGTTTTAGAAAGAGGGAGAGATGGTGAGGATACGCCTGATCTCCCAGATTTACAGCTGAAGCCAGACGTAATTGACTTTCCAAAGCCACCACTTAGTGTGTGGCAGAGTAGGGGAGGACACAACCATGGCCCAGGCTTCCTCACACTGCCCCAGTAGAGAGCAGATTAATTTATGAGTCAGCAGCTAAGGCTTTGGGAAAGAGAACTGCAGTGGGGAGGGGAGTCAGAGGAAAGTGTAAGGAAGTGATTGTGAGCAAGTCCTAGTTACACTTGGGAAGCTTGGTCAACTCAAGACAAGTGTGGTCATCTTGATTATGCCACAGGCATAGCAAACATGGCCCTTTCTGGAACCAGGCACAGGACCATGTCCTGGGAACACGACCCAGCAAGTCCTTCTCTCAAAGCTGACTGGCTGATTCTATTTAACTAAGAATCCAAGGCAGCATGTTGGCATCTGCCCACAGCCTATCTAAACTTCATGGATTCTCCTCCACCATGTGCTAAACTCTGTTTCATAATAATCTGCTCACATATCTGGCTTTCCCATCTGTCCCCATCCATTTGGGTTGCTATCACAGACTGGGTGCTTATAAACAGGAGAAACTGATCCCTCACAGTCTGCAGGCTTGGAAGTCCAACATCAAGGTGCCAGCAGTTTTGGTGTCTGGTTCTGTTTCCTCACAAACATCTGTCTTCTAACCATAAGCTCACAGAGTAGAAGGAAAGAAGGCGGCTCTGGGATCTCTTTCATAAGAGTACTAATTGTATCTTGAATGACCACCTTTAGAGTTAGGAATTCAATGAATGGATTTTGAAGGAATGTAAATATTTGGTCCATTGCACCATCGAACTTGTAAACTCTTCAGGACTGTTTCAGTCTCTTGTTGGGCAGAACACCCACAGGTTAAAGGAAGTGAGACTTGTTTTGGCTTATGGCAGAAACCATGTGACATGACACTTTCCTCATGTCATGGAGGCCAGGAAGCAAAGAGCAGTAAGAGGAAACTGAAAGAGAGCAAGACCCTTGCAGGCCACATCTCCAGGGACTTACCATTCTGGTCAGACCCCAACTTCTCACAGCAAGTTAGCCAGGGTGCCTCCATCATTCAGTCACCTTCCAAAAGTCCTATCTATGAGTTTGTGAGGCCTTGGGAGACATGGGGAACTATGATAGTCACTCTTCTAGTGGCTGAGACAAAATAGCCAACACCTGAAATTAAAGGGAGACAGGTTTATTTTGGCTCAGAATAGGTACCCAAGGTAGGGTGGCATGGCAGAGGGGCTCATAGAGAAAGCAGGAGGCAACAGGCAGCAGCAGCAGCAGTAAGCAATGTAGCAGCCCTCTTTCTGTTCCATATAGTCCATCTAGCCTACCTGCCCTTAGGGTAGGAGTCATTCACACCTTTAATCCCACCATCACACACAATTCCAGAATCACACATCCTAGATCCAGCTGCCTCTGAAAAAACCTCTACCTATGACTACATGAGGCTTTGGGGGATATCTAGATACAAACCATAGCAAAGACATTCTTGATCTAAATTGTAACAAGATTTGGGAGGCTGAGGAGGGAGGATCACTGTGAGTGTGAGACCAGCCTGAGTTACAATGTGAGCTCAAGGCCAGCCTGAGCTACATAGGGAGACCTTGTCTCAAAAAGGACAAAAAAAAAAGAAAAAAAAACATACCAAAACAAAACAAACAAAAAAAAACTGTAACAAGAACAAATGCAGATTCTTGCTCATCTTTGAACTCCTTTGACCCTTAATTCCAATCCTAAGTGTACCATAGAGTACCAGGAAGATAGTATGACTACAGCAGTGCTCATAGCAGAGCTGTTCACAATAGCCCCAAATAGGCATGGACAGTACAATAGATATATGTATTGTAGCATAATCATTTAACGTAATACTAGTGTTATGGATTGTGTCTAGATGTCCACCTGAAGTCTCATGTGCTCAAAGGTGGAGCTTTTTTTTTTTTTTTTTTTTTTGAGACAGGGTTTTACTATGTAGTTCAGGCTAGCTTTTAAGTTTTGGTGATCCTCCTGCCTCAGCTTCCCAAATACTTATAGGCCGGGCTGGGATTACAGGTGGACTACATGCCAGCAGGTGGGTGGCTTTTTGAAGGTGGCTGGATCTAGGGTGTATGATACTGGGAATAAGGGTGTGTCATAACAAAATTGGTTTAGCATAGTTTTGGGTATGGGTAATGGAAGGCCCACCCTGGGTGTGGGTCTCACCACCCAATATGTTTATAGTTTGGATGGAAGATAAAGAGAAAGATGGAAATCAATATCACTACTTTCTGCCTGCCATGCATGGAATGTTTCTCCACTGCCAGGCTCTTTTGCTATGCTGCCCTGCCTTGGAGCTAGCTGACTATAGACTGAAATCTCTCCAAACCATGAGCTAAAATAAACCTTTCTTCCTTCAATTAGAGGGTGTTAGATAGTTTGTCCCAACAACCAAAAAGTAGCTAAGATTTTGGTACTAGGAGTGGGGTTTTTGCAGTGATACTACATGACCATGTGCATCAGAAGCCTTTGGAACTGGCTGTGGAAAGAGTTTAGAAAGATTTGGAGGTGCTTGCTGAAGAAGCAGCTCTGGAATGCTGCGCACCAAGTTTTATGGGAGATTGTAGTAGATTAACTAATTGTTATTTTAAGTGGGACTGCCCATCTGAACTGAGTCAGCATGGTTCTGGGTATGGAAGGCCCACTTGAGGATTGTTGCCAATGGCATAAAAGAACAGGAGGGGAAGATGGTGTGCTGTTGACTCTCCTGAAGAAGCTTGCTGAGGCTAGTTGTCCTGATACAAACTCTGCTATTCTCATTGTTGTTGAAGTTTATGTCCTCACTGTCACTGGGGATGGCTGCTGTTTTCTTTGAGAGTTCTGCTCTGTGCCTTGAGTGTAATTTCTTGGCTCCAGTGCAGATTCCTCAGCTTCAGGCACAGATCCCTCACTCTGCCAGTGCAGATTTTCTAGTTTTCATTACTGGCCTTTGGGCTTTCCCAGTACAGATCCTTGACACAGACTTGCATGGGACATTGTCCATGGGCTCTAAGTCTCGGGCTGGACTCTTGCAGGGCATTGCTGTGGGATCCAGGCACCCAGCTGAACTTTTTGAGTCTCTAGCATGTGGACATATCTCTTCTGCATTTGACTTTTTGGTCAAATATTATAAAATAATCCCATAAATTATGTGCCTTGTATTAAATATATTCCTTTGCAAACCCTTACTACAACAGAGACTCTGATCAAAGATCAGAAGACCAGAATACCAGTAGAAATGTAGCCAGTAAGGACAAGGCTCAGGAGATTAGGAACAAGGACTGTAGGTCAGGGGTATAGCTCTGTGGAATAGTACGTGCCTGGCAAGTAGGAGGTCATGAGTTCAATTCCCAGTAAAAAAAAAAAAAAAGGAGCAAGGCAGAAAATTTGTCTGTATTTTTCTCTTGTTCAAAGACTTTGTAGGAGACTAAGTGCTGCAGACTAATCTGGTGGAAGAAATGTTAAGAGTCTAATGTTAAAGTGGTGGCATGGCTATTGTTGGGGGCTTTTAGCTAAGTCTATGTTGAGAATTAACAAAGAGCCCTCACAATTCTTTAAATATTTTTTTCACTTTTTAAAAAATTTTATTTAAAGAGAGGGGAAAATAAAGCAAAACAGAAAAAAAGGGTAGAAGCAATACAGAATTTCAAAAAAAATGAACTATAAGAAATCACTAGTTGATACATTACATATTGTCCTGGATGTAATTGTTCAAGTTACAAAATCAAAGCATACAAAGTGGACATTCCAACAGTGAGGCTGCAAACAGCTTCATTCTCTGATCCAACAAAAACTTAGCAACATAATTATCATTCCTACACCCTTAAATATACATGTAGTTATATCCTTTAGAGCACTTTCTTTTCCTCCTTTTGCTTTTTAAGTCCATTATCTGTTTAGTTATATCATGTTTCAGGTTGCTTAGTACCTTGCTGATCTGTTTTGTTGTTGTTATCTACTTTTTAAAATTTTTTCTTATTATTTTTTATTTTATTTATTTATTTTATTTTGAAGGTAGTAAAATACAGCAGAACAAGACAGGACATAGCCAACAGAGGCAGTGCAGTGAAATTGGCACAGAACCTCACAGCAGGCCACCGGAACAACAGCAATAGGCACAATAGTAAATCTGGTTTTCTTCATAATAGTTGTTCCTTCAATCAGACAGAGCAATATCAAAGGAAATACTGAAATTACAAGAACAGAATATTGAATAAAGCAATACCATAGAGCAAAACAGAGATAAAAAATATTTGCCCTTAAAGAAATGGCAGAAGAAAATCCCCCTTATTTGCTATTCACATATACTCAAACGCTCAAGAGATGCTCAGATCTCTGGCTCTCACTTGCTGGGGGGGTAGTGGATGTTTGATTCTTAGCCTGCGCACCAGTAGACTCACAGCTGCCCACCAGAGGGGTGAACTGGCTAATGGTTAAGAGTTTTCCCAGCACCCCAAGATCCAACATGGCACATCGTGGATCTCAGGAAACACTGATATGGCTGCGGCTTGCCAGGCCACAGCCACTTACCAGAGTGGCATGCTGGCGGCTGCCTGTTTTCCCATCGCCCCAAGGTCCAACATGGTGCATCATGGATCTCGGGAAACACTGATATGGTTCTCGCCCTGGGGCAGCCGCGGCTTGCCAGGCCACAGCCACTTACCAGAACAACATGCTGGTGGCTGACTGTTTTCCCAGTGTCCCAAGGTCCAACATGGCCAACCCCTCAGAATTATGTAAAACATTTTGAGTTTGGCCAGAAAGGAAGCCCTGGTAAAGTGGTGGCCTGGAAAGAAGGAGCAGAGGAAAACTTGGTTGGTGAGAAGGAACAGGATAGTAGAAAAGGTGCCCTGAGGATGTCATGAGAACCAGCAGAACTCCACCTTTTTTGCCTTCAAAATTGCAAAGGTGAAAATATTTCCTTTGAGAAGAGAGCTTCAGGACACTGTGTTCTACAGTGGTGGCCACCTAAAAAATTTGTCCCTATGGATTTGTTTCACACTGTTCAGCAATCCAAGCCCTTGACTCCTACAGCTAAGAGACAAAGAAGCCTGGCTACTGCTTTAAGCTGGTGGCAGACATTGACCTCATTCATGTGGTGCTGTTTTTAGGTGAATACAGAGTGCAAGACTTGTAGGGTCAGGAAGGCCTTCATCCAGTTTTCATAAGAAGGCCAGGCATTGTGCCCCTGAAAAGGCAGTTTGTGGAATTGTGAGTGGAGAACCCAGAATGTTGGAGAAGCCAGGAACATGGGTGGTCTGATGAAAGCTTAAAGGAGTAGCTGGCCCATGGGAAAACTCATGGGAACTACAACTATGGGAATTACCATAGGGAGAGAGCCACCCAACCTCTTTGAATTTCATACCTTCTCACAGATAATCACAGATACTGGACATGGAAATATGGGACTTAATCTTTGCCTTGATGGATTTTGGACTTGGACTCATTCCTCTCTATCACCCTATTTTTACCTTTGGAATGGTAATGTTTATTTTGTGCCACTGTATGTTGGAAGTGTTTTTCTTTCATTTGTACAGAGGCTTGCAGATGAAAGTATGCCTTAAATCTCAGAACAGACTTGGATTTTAAACCAATACTAAAAATGTTAGGACTTAGGCAACTCTTAGAGGTAAACTAAATGTCTTTTTCATAAAGGAATAATTGAGTCTTTTGGGGGCAAGGGAGTAGAATGTTATGGTTTCTATCTAGATGTTCCACAATCCTCATGCACTTGCTCATAGGTCAGGCTTTTCAGAGATGGATGGATCCAGATGTGTGATAATGTAATTAAGTGAGTATGTAACTAAATTGGTTTAGCATAGTTCTAGGTGGGGTTAATGGAAGGCCCACCTTGGGTGTGCATGGCACTATCCAATAGGCTTGTACCCTAGATAAAATATAAAGAGAAAGATGGAAGGCATGCTTTCTGCTTTCTGCCTGCTATGCTATGGACTGTTTCTCCTCTGCTGTGCCCCTCTGCCATGCTGTCCTGACTTGGAGATAGCTGACTATGGATGGAAACCTCTGCAAACCGTGAGGTGAAATAAAACCTTCCTCCTTAAACTTGTGTGCATCAGGTGTTTTGGCTCAGCAACAAAAAGGAAACTAAGACAACTATACAGAAAGGTACATAAATGAACCATAGCTCTCATATCAAAATGCTCAAATGAAAACGTACTGTGAAATGAAAAAGATAAATCAGAGAATAATTCACTTAGGGTGGGTCCCCTTATACAATATTCAAAGCTAAATAATTTATTGCTTAAGTTGCATACATACATTACAGCTCATTAAAGAAAGGCAAAAACATCATCAACATGTTTTCAAATAGTGGTTTTTGCTTTAAAGTTGTTGGTGTGAGTCTATTGTTTAAGTGAGATATCAAATGAATGACTATTTTATTATTCTTTAAAAAGGCTGTATATGATATATGTTATGGCTTGTGTCATGATGTCCCCCCAAAACCTCATCTAGTCATAAGTGGGACCTTTTCAGAGGTAGCTAAATCTAGAATGTGTGATTGATTCATGGTGCAACACTAGGATTCAGGGTGCTATGATTAAGGGTGAGAGATTACTAAATCAATTTGCTGATTGGTTTGGCACCACCCTAATTGCAGTAGTCTGGGTAAGATAAAAGGGAAGAAAGATTCTGTTAAGGCCCCCTTGTTGCTTTGCTACCTTCTGCTAACCATGAATGTTTCTCCTCTGTGAGGCCTGTCTGCCACACCACCCTGCCTTGAAGCCAGCTGATGTAGTTCTGTCCTGGGAGGGAAGCACTGAGTTGGAAAATCCATGTCTCTTGGACAGTCCAAATGTAAGGTGATGAGTGAGTCTTTTGGCATTTGAAACTGGCTTAGTTCACTGCCTGACTGCTGAGCATTGCCATTTGGACTGAAAGAGCATCCCTGTAGGGTAGACAGGACATCAATGGCAGGTGTCCTCATCAAGGTAGAGTGCTGGTCTTCTCACAGATCCAGTTCTCTCTGAGCGTCCTTAAAGAAGGAATTGGTTGACAATTCTTTCCCACCCCTAACTGGTTTATCAGTGAACTATGCCCAGAATGTATCAGTGCCCATTAGCAGAAAAGTTCTTTGGGGATTACCTTCCATAAATCCTTGATTAAAGCAAAGACAGTACTGCTACCTTCTAGGAGATCACAGAGGTGGCCCTTTAACAAGACTAGAATATCCTCATCTTGGAAAGTAAAGGAGGAGGAAAACTTTGCCTGGGTCCCTGGAAGATGGTCCCTGACAATTCCCAGAGTCATGCAAAGCATGGCAATTAAATTGCCCAGGTGTGAAATTCCAGAAGACTTTGGTCTGAGAGTTGCTCTTCCCCCCCCCATCCAAATCCATTTTATTTCAAAGATAAAAAGAAAGAAAGAAAAAAGAAAAACTGCAACAAAATTTCAAAACACGTGAGACTTGGTCTTGCCTCTATAAGCAAGGTAGACCTGTCTGCTGATGTGTCAAGTGGGGAGACTTGTAAGGTGTTCCTGGGAGGCCAATATGAAAATTAAGAAAGATGCTTGTTAAGCCCCTCATCTGGCGCATGGAAGGAGCTCTGTTGGATGAATGGCCTCTGGTCATGACTGGCTGGCCTGAACAGAGCCTATACCCTGAATGCTCCCATTCTTGATTGTGGTGGTACTGAGATGGCCATTCCCCAGGGAGCTCCCTGGCTGGGCTTAGTGAGGGCACATCCTTGTGGTCTCGCCACAATGGGCTTCCCATGTTTTAGGCTCTGATCTTCAGCTTTCTTAGCTTGATTTTAAAGAATCAGTTACGAACCAACTCGGAGATTGATATAAAAATCAGGATAGCAATTCATTAATTCACCATGGGCATCAATAGACTGAAATTTGGAATACAAAGG
This sequence comes from Hydrochoerus hydrochaeris, assembly GCA_004027455.1. Taxonomy (NCBI): domain Eukaryota; kingdom Metazoa; phylum Chordata; class Mammalia; order Rodentia; family Hydrochaeridae; genus Hydrochoerus; species Hydrochoerus hydrochaeris. The sequence goes on from PVLA01002708.1 coordinate 195,969, forward strand.
GCAGGTCTCTCATGTTTTGGAGAAAGGAGATGGGAAGTCAACTGAGAATTTGAAGGGATAGAGAGAACCTGCACCAGAGTTTGGATCTGGAATAAAGAACTGTGTGTTTATTAAAAGTTTAGCCCCCAGCTTGGCATGACTGGGAGGTGACATAACCACTAAGAGGTAAGGTCTGGCTGGAGCATTTGCTCCAAGGGAATTGTAGGAAGTGGATTTCTCCTTCTTGTCTCTGACTTCCTGGCCACGAGGTGAGTGGATTTCTTCTGTCATGCACTCCCGCCATGATGTGCCACAGGCCAAGGCAATGGTGCCAGCTGATTGAGACTTGAGTTAAAATAAATCTTTTCTCTTTATAAGTTGACTAATTGGGATTTGTCATAGTAACAGAAAGCTGACCAATACAACAACAAACCTGCACCTGGAGCATGGACAAAAGGATCTCAAGGGCCAAAGTGACTGTATTGTACCATCCTTCTTGTTGGTATGCTACAAGTCACTTTTGCTATATTGATGGGGCAAGAGCGATCTTTGTTTTAAAAATCTGACTATTTATACTAAATCTTTCAAATTAGGAAGACTGGAGCTTGGGGAATTCATTTTATAGCCTAGAAATAAATTGCCTGCTGTCCACTAGATGGTGTCCAATACCCATTCACACTGTTTAGGCATCTCTGAAAATGTGCAAAAGAACCCAAAGAGGTGTGATGTTGAAGGAAACCCACAAGATCTAGTCTGGTCTGGTTTGGTTGTCGTGTTTTGGTTGCAGGTAACAGTGCCAGAAGAAGAGGTGTGGGGGCGGGCAGGAGAGGAGGGAGATGTGCCTTTCAGGTGATTGATTACATTGTGAAGAAGAAAGAGAACCGCAAGACGACAGGTGAAGGGAAATGTGGGCTGTTGGAGCTGTCCCAGTAAGAAGCAGTGGGCCTGGATCAGGATTAGTCAGTGGGAAGAAGGAGAGGGTGGACCTACCGGGCAGAAAAGATAGGTCTTGAGGGACACAGTGGATACAGCACATTTTGAATTTGCAGCTTTCAATTTCTTTTTCCTCTACAAGTTATAGCTCCAAGAGGCCTGAGATGTTGGTTGATCTGTGTTATTTTTTACAGGACAGATACTTGACACACTTTCTAATAATGATGAATAAAATAACTCGCTTTTATTGAGTGCTTATGTGAGTCCTTCTAAGGACGTCCATGTATTGATATTTCTTTATTAACCCCTCAAATACTCCTTTTGGGCCCTTGCCCAGATAAAAACCTTTGGGATAGATGGTCTGCAGCAAATGGACTTTGACAACTCTTCCTAGGCTACCTTGATACTGCATCATGATTTAGGTATGTTCTTTTCTTCTCCCTCAGTTTCCTCTTTACAAAACACCTCTAGAACCTGTTCATTCTCTTCCTGCAACCCTCATCCCTTCTGGGAATTGTGTACGTTGTGGACCCACCATTGGTCCCGCCTGCAGAGAAACCCTGTCCACTGGCTTCCCTCCAGGCAGGCTGTCTCAGACACTCTGGTTCCTGGCCCATCTTGCAGTGTTGGTGCCTGGATTTTGGCCTCAACCTACAGGAAGTCCTAGGCCCTTGGCTACTCATTTCTGCCATCCTCACATCCTCTTGCTGATTGTAAATCTTCAGAGCCCACAGCAGCCCTGTTTTTGTGCCGCATCTCAGCCATGGTATGTCCTTCCCAGCAGTACTAGGAGCACACACAAGTCTGGATGGTAAAGAGGTCCACAGGGGCCTAAGTATAGGGCCTCAGATGAGGCCCTAGTTGTGTTACTTCCTCCCTAACAAAGTGCAAACCATAATTGTGTTCAGTTCAGTCCACCAACTGTCTTAGTCACTTTCCTCACTGCTGAGACAAAATACCCAATGCCTGCAACTTACAGGAGGAAAGGTTTATTTTGACTTGCATTTTACTTTTGGTCCTTGCATGGCCAGCTGACTCCAAAGCAGGATGGCATGGAAGAGAGAGAGCAGGGAGGACAAATTGTGTCCAACACAGCAGTCAAAAGACAGAGAGAAGTGAGGAGCCCAGTGAGTGCCCTGTTCTGAGCAGACCTCACCTCCTAATAGCAAACTTGCTATACTGCCCATAACCCAGTCGCTTTCCAAATATGTGAGGCTCTGAGAGTTATTTCCATCTAAGCTGAAGTAGCAACCATTCACTGAGAACTGACAGCGCACTAGACACTGGTTATGGACGTGCTGAAGATGCACTTGTACACAGGCACCTCATCTCCTCTTGCAGTTTATCCACACAAACTTCAAACTGCTCCACAATACCTGGCAGGGACACAGGAGTGATTTACTGAGGCTGCTAGAGTCTGAGGGCTTCTAGGGAACCTCATGCTCCTGCAGCTCAGCTCAAATGCCCCTTCTTCCCAGGAAACCTTAAAGTCCCTTAGCCAGACCAGGTGTTGAGTAAAAGCCTAGCCCCTGGCTCCCAGGTCCTGATGGAAATGACTGCATCATAAGAAGAGCATGATTCCAGGGCACTCTGTCTGTGAGCAGTTTCAGGCAGCACCCCAGAGGTTTGCAGATTCTTGTTCCCCAAACCAGGGCCCAGCACACAGTGGACATTCTGCCTTTGCGTGCTGAATGAATAGAGGAGCCCCTGGAACAGGCTCTTGGCAAGCAGGGAGCATTTGGAGGTTAGAGATAGTGGCAGGAAGCTGGGAGGGGGTACTGTAGGAAGGGGGGAGGCAAGGGCACAGGTGGTGCTGGTGTGGTTGGTGCACTCTCTCCGGAGCCTTTGTGGGGCATTGAAGCAGCAGGGATTCCACTCTGCCTCTAGAGTACCCAGCTTTGTAGGGCTTCTCTTTTCTGCAGTTAGGCACATTGCCCAGGGCTCATACCACATTCTCTTGGCCTCTGGCATGGGGACCTGGCTTAACCTTTCCCAGGCACATTCCCATCCTTTTTTCTTTTTCTTCCTTCTTAGTTGCTAAAGCCAAGCTTGTTGATCTCATCCCTGGTGAACTTTAGAATCACCAGGACAGCTGTTTAAAAATATTGAGGTTTTATTTAATTGCCTGGGGCAGGACTAGGACATCATTATTTTTACAGATCTTCTGGTAGAGAAACACGGGGCTGGCCCCCAACTGGGGCAGGGCTTTGATAGCCCACATAGCCTCTGAGGTAGCTTGCTTTGATCTGCTGCTAGGCTCTGTCCCAGCAGTTTTAGCTTCAGCAGGATCCCTTGGTTCCTCAGTATCCCACACGTCCCCAAGGCCTCTCAGCACTGAATTATACACATTCCAGCAAACTGACATGCTGTGAGTTACTGAGGACAGAGCTGTAAAGATGTCTCCTGATGAATAAATTAAAGCATTCAATCATTCAGCAGAGAACTAAGGTAGAGAATTTCAGGCCTAGAGAAAAGACAGGAGCAGGAGTCGGGGGGTGGGTATAGCTGGGACCCCCAGAAGGAGGGAAGGAGTTGGCCAGAACAGCTGTCTCTCTGAGAGGAAATACCAAGGCAGAGGAAGGGTGACATGAAGGAAGCTCCCTGGGACACACATCAGTAAGGCCTCTTCCTTAGAATCCCCTCTATGGAAGATTGGAATAGAAGACATTGATCTGGGGCAGAGAGGCTGGAGACAGAGGGCCTGGTACAGTCAGTGCTTGGAGGTTGGGCTAACCAGGCACAGTCACTGGTCCATGCAGAAAGAGTGACGGGTAAAAGTGGGGTGTCCAAATATTACCTTCCTTGCTTGGTCTGTTTTCAGCAGTGCTTCCAGCTGAGCCAGATAAGCCCATCCCGAGGATCAAGGCTGCTGGCCTGCATCTCCAACACAAGAAATCGGGATTCTGTGGGTCTATGGGTGGTGCTCCTGGGGCTCAAAAGTCACCTTAAAAATACATTGCTGCATGGCACCCTCATTCATGACTTGGGGTAGAAAACAGGGACTTGATAGGAAGAGCCCCACTTCTTAGCTTTGGAGCCAAGCTCACTGTGTTGGGGGCTTCATGCTGATATCTTGGCCTGGTGGAACCCCAACCTCATGACCAGGTATGAGATATTTGGGGAACAGAGAGCAGTGATGGTATACTTGCTTTTATGGGACACATCTTTAGAGCACACATCTGGGGACTTTGCTCAGCACTTTACACTAGGGAAGTCAGCTGCTAGACATGGATTTGTTCCACATGGCCATTCTGGCTATGGGATCTCCCAGGCAGTGTGATGAGAGAAATGGTTAGGCATGGTGACAGTGAGCTTGGCACCCCATGGTGCTTGGCTTGTCCTTGGTCATGGATGGTCACCTGCGCCCTTGCCCCTTTTCACTTACCAGGCAGACAATCACACGCTCAAACACAAGGTCTCAGGCCAAGAGTACCATCATAACACCTCTGGGCGGCCTGATGCTGTTCAGGATGACCCTAAGCAGGAAGTTCTCCAGGAACAGGAAGTAGGCCTTGGTGAAGTGCTGGACACAGCCCACACAAAGGCCCATGGGCAGCTGGCAGGACCATGTATCCCTCACACAGAGGTTGTCATCAATTTCCAGTTAGCTGGAAGCTTGGCAGGAAGCTGTGGCTCCAGCCTCCTCCATGCTAATGAAGTATGGTTCCTGCTGGAGACAGCATGGAACGAGGACAGAAGTCAAATTAGGTTATCCCTGTTGAGGCACAGCCAGGCTGCACTTGACGCTGCTGGCTTACCTCTGAAGGAACACATGTTCTTTCAAATATGCTGGGTGAACTCTGACCAGCATCCTGGGCCATGTGCTGGGAGTGGAATTTTACCTTGAGTATCAAGATCCGAGTTTTCCCTCTGCAGGGGCCAGCAGCAGCTGATGACACAGCTATGGGGTGTTCTGTCACTTTAGACTTGTACCAGGAAAGAGCATGGGCTCAGAGTAGCTGCCTCACCTGCCTCTGGACAGATGGACAGGGAACTGGAGATGGCTTTTTTTGAGAGGATGAGGCAGCCCAGATTGCTTACTAGGGAGCCTATCTAGCCACCAGCCCTCACTGTACAGAGACAGCGGAACCTCTTATTAGCAGCAATGGGACAAAGAAGTCCTGAAGACTCCCATTTCTCTACTCAGAAAGCTGAATGGTGGCAATATGTTCTGGAGTAGCTGCTAGGGCATCTTTGGGGAGCATCCCTGACTCCCCCATTGGGCGGCAAAGTCCTTGGCATCGCAGCTTTCTTTACTGATTTGCCCAGTCTGTCAGATGCAAATGGGTTTCCATAAGACCTAAGGAAAAAGGGCGCTGGGAAAACAAGCAGCCAGCTCCCTGGTCTGGTAAGTGGCTGTGGCCTGACAAGCCTCAGCAGCTCCAGGGCAAGAACCATAGGCGTTTCCTGAGCTCCACACCACATTGGAACTTGGGGCGCTGGGAAAACAGGCAGCCAGCTCACTGCTCTGGTAAGCAGCTGTGGGCCTACTGGTGCACAGGCTAAGAATCAAACTTCCATCCATACACACACACACACACACACACCCCTTAGCAAGCAGGAGCCGGAGGTCTGAGTATCTCTTGGGACGTGTGGCAAATAAGGGGGATTTCCTTCTACCATCTCTTTGAAGGCAAATATTTTTATCACTCTTTTGCTCAGTTCTGACTAATGGTACTGCTCTATTCAATATTCTGTTTTTATAAGTTCGGTATTTCCTTCCATTTTGCTCTACCTGACTGAAAGAACAGCTATTGTGAAGAGAATGGGATGAACTATTGTGCCTGTTGCTGTTGTCCTGGTGGCCTGCTGTGAGCTTCTGTGCCAGTTTCACTGCACTGTCTCGGTTGGGTTTGTTCTGTCTTGTTCTGCTGTATTTTGCTATCTTCAAAAAAATATATATATATAACAAAGTAACAAAATACCTCCCCAAAATCCCTAACTCCACCAAAGCTGATCCATGGGGCATGGATGAGGAGAAACTCAAGAACAAAGCAACAGAATTGTATAAGGTGATTAAAAAATTAAATAATAACAACAAAACAGATCAGTAAGTTACTGAGCAAGCTGAAACATGATATAACTAAACAGATAATGGACTTAAAAAGCACAAGGAGGAAAAAAAAGTGCTCTAAAGGATATAACTGCATGTATATTTAAGTGTGTAGGATTGATAAACATGTTGCTAAGTTTTTGTTGGATCATTGAACAGAACTGTTTGCAGTCTCACTATTTGAATGTCCATTTTGTATGCTTTAATTTTGTAACTTGAATAACTATATCTAAGAAGACAATATGTAATTTATCAACTAGTGATTTCTTACTGTTTTTTTTTCTGAAATTCTGTATTGTTCTACCCTTTTTTCTGTTTTGCTTTTCTTCTCTTTAAATAAAATTAAAAAAACAAACAAAACAGCAGCAGGAGCATAGGTCACTATTTTCTTGTTTACAAAGAAGCTCATGTTTAGTGCTATATTTAGTCCTCACTGAAACCCTGTAAGCTGTTATTTTGAACTTGACTTTGTAGATGAAGAAACTGTTGATCAAAGAGACTAAATCATTCAACTAATGGGTGGCAGAGTCAGAACTCAAAAATGACTTTATAAACTCAACTTCATTGCTTCCTTTATTTCAAAATTCTTCCCAATTCTCCTCATAACAGAGTTGCCTAACTATCCCTGAAGGGGTTTAAGCTCTCCACTCTACTTTTAGAGTGGAGAGTTTGGCCAGGAGGTGGGTTCCTAGAGCTGTATTCTCAGCTCCTCACCCTTTGGATGAGCATTGTGTGAGCCCTCTTCAGAGGAAGAGGAACAGAGCAGATATGTCAGAAGATATGCCTTCTGTACTGTGTTTTTTCATCCATTGGCTTATGTTGGTTTCCAGGACATGCTTGGAAGGCCTGCATTCAAGATGGCCAAGCCACTGAGCCTTGCTCTGTAAATAACAGTGGGGCAAATATGCCCTTCACCCTCTGGCTCTTAACCTAAAAGCCACAATGAACTATTAATTATGCAAAAAGGAACAAATGCTTCTTGTGAAAGTGACTGAAATTGTGGAGTTTGTCTGTTACAGCAGGTAGCCTGCCCTAATTAAAATAAACATATTTTTTATTGAAAAAAAAAAGACCTAAGGAAACATCTGCAGAGAACAATGAAAGTCCTCTCCGGGTAGCACCTGTGTTCTCTCCCCATCTCCTGGTGGGTCGGAGGCATGAATGGAAACCATCCTGAGAGCCCTCAGGAACTACAGGGGAAACAGGGATTGGACTGGGCTTTGCCTTCCTGCCCTGGATCCTCCCTCTGGAAGACAAACACCCAGGCCCTGGACAAGTTTGAGATCTAGCAGGGTGGAGCAGGCCTGTGGCTCTTCCTGATCCCACCACAGAGCCCAGGGACTCCATTTGCTGAGCTTGTCCAGCATTAGATAGGAGATTTAGAGAAAAGAGAGTCAGGGAGACTATGGAATTACAGCCATGCTTCTCCAGGAAACCGTGAGGCCGACATGCTGAGGATTTGGAGCTGCAGACGCTGGCTCCTGAAGGGAGTCTCAGAGTGACGGTGGGCCACAGGTTTTGAAGGGGGTGGGTTTCCATGTTCATGGCCTCAAAAGAGGGGGGGCTTCCTAGAAGCCCTGCTTGCTAAGCTGGTTCAGGCATTACAGCCAGTCTACAGGTGGAAAAGCAAAGAAGAAGGCAGAACAGGAACAGGAAGGGAGGATTTCTGCACTCACAGCTTGGTCTCAGTTGTTCCCAGATTTAATCATCTACAAGGTTCTTGAGAATGATGTGTAAAAATAAAATTCCCAGGCCCTGCTGCTGTAGATTCTGATTAGGGAGACCTTCGGTGGGGCTCAGGGATCTGTATTTTCACAGAGGGGGCAGATAGGAGCACACTTGAAGAGCTCTGCCTCAGGCTAGCGCATTCCCCAAACAGCTATAAGATCCCAGTTGCTTTAAATTCCTGTGCGGCTCAATTAACAAACCTTTTCTGAGTGCCTATAATTATAACCCCAAATCAGGGCCTGGTTCAAGGTTGATAAACTGTACAGTTGCCTGAGGCCCAGCACCAGAGGTTTAATGCTCTGTATGGACAGCCCTGGACATTCCTCAGGATTTCATCTTTGCATCTGCTCTTTGCAAGCGGAGTCTCATGGGACAATAGAGGCAAGCTGGCTCTTGGAGCCTGGACTCCAAACAGTTGCTTCTGTCTAATGGCTTCTAAGCCTCACTTCTGGCCCTAGCCCATGGCCTCTGCTGCTAGCTTTCCCTACAGGGATCTAGGCTGAGGTGAGGAAGTCAAGACCTAGCCCTGACACCTCACCTGGAGCAGGCCACTGTGGCCATCTTCCCCACCAGGGCTGGCAGCGCCCCCTGGTGTCTGGAGGCTGTGCGGTTGGCATACCCTGTGGTGTAGGCAGGTCTCCACAGGCTGCAGATCCTAGAAGTCACCCTCTGCTGTGGGCTGCAGCGCAGGGTTCCTGTGAGCTGCAGACACCTGGCTGGACCTTCTGGCACCTGGCTTCCCAATCTCTAGGAGGTTATTCCACCCTGGTTTAAATGAAAAGGAGAAAGCCAGCATTCACTGAACACGTTCCTCTTCCTCCAAAGACACGTTTAATTTTCACTGATGTATCCTGTTGCCTTGGACATTGCTGCGTAGACAGTGCTCAAAAATATTTAGGGAGTGAATGAATGAATCAATAAACTCTTTGAGGTAAATAGATGCCTGTCATCCTGCATGTTAGAAATTGAAGTTTAAGGGTGCAGGGTGGGTGTGCCTCAGGGCGGAGTGTGTGCTTCATGTTCAAGGTCCTGGTTCAGTCCCCAAATAAATAAAGAACATAAGTGAATAAATGAGTTGCGATTGATGGAGGTTGAACAACTTGATGGAGACTGAAAACTATCAAACAACAGAAATGAGTTTTTAGTGCAGGTCTGAACCCCAAAACCTTTGGTCTCCCTCTGTCTTACATGTCTTCTAGCATTCACGGATCACTGGCTGTGATGGCAGCACCAACCGACTGAGGATCAACTTGCTCGTGAGTGGGGGTTACTTCTGAGAGTGGGCCCCTGCTTGTCCCTTATTGTCTAGAGAGGAAAGGGATTCAGTGCAGGGTGAGGTTTATCAGCAGGATATTAACTAGTTCTACTCTCTCTGGCCCATGTCTCAGTCAAAGTTAAAGAAAGGCAAAGAGCAATAAGAGTTACTAAAATTATCTTATTCTATGGAATCATTTAGGACACTTCCAATTACTCAAAACAGAAACTGCAAGTGTAAATGACCTAAATAATATTTTCTATTGTTTCACGTAACAGTAAAGTCCAGAACCAATCAGGCTCTAGGGTTGCTTGATTCCAGGGATCACTAAGGACACAGATTCTTGTCCTACCCTCAGTGTTGGCAGCTCTAGCTGTGTGACATCTGGTGGAAATGTTGAGACTTCATCTTCGGTGGAAAGGTAAGGGAGTGTTGACTATCATGTTCCCATGTCACCAGTGCCCAAGCAGCCTCACTTCAGGACTTCTCTGGAAAACATTCCAGAAAGAAGCTGTCCTTTCTGCCACTGCCCAGCCAAGGCAGTCCAAAGGTCCAGTGTGTCAGTACTACCAGGACTGGCACTGGTAGCTGTGCCAGCAGCATAATGGGTGGTGATAGGTGGCTCCAGAAGCTGCAGAGCTCCTTTGTAGCACTCAGTAGGCTGCCAAAGTCCCAGTAGCAGCCATTGTTGGAGGGGCTGCAGCGGCCGAAGAGCAGGCAAGGGTAGGAGTGGCTGTTGGCACCAGACACCCACGGCTCATTTGTTAGCACACCTGGGATGCCCCTGGGGGACTGCGGATATAATGGGAGTTTCTGCAGGTGGCCAGCAATCGAGTGTGACAGATGGGGCTGCAGAAGTTAGCCAAGCTTGGTTCTTCCTGTCAAAGTGACCTACTATCCCCAGAGGCTGTTTACGTGCATGGTACCTGGGAGAGCTGGGTGTGAGTGCCACCCCACAGGCTGCCTGCAGGCTCTACCTCTTCTCTGGAGGGTCATCACCTCTAGATGCATCTCCAGGGGACTCCTGGATCAAACTCACTAGCCGTGTGTGGCAGTGGTCACCTCATGCTAACACTGGGTGCTCCTTGATCATTCAAGTGATTGGGAGACTTCTTTTCCTCCCCTCCCCCTCTTTCTCCTGCCTCCCCTTCCTTTTATTTTTTGTTTGTTTGTTTTCTATGCTGGGGATTGAATTCAGGACCCATTGCATGCTACACATGTGCTCTACCCTTGAGCCACAGCTCAACCTCCTGCTTCTCGTCAACTTGCCTTTTGGTTTTTCTATTTTTCTGTAGAGCTAAATTTTAATAAAGTTTGATTGATGCTTTTTGGATAGTTATGATACTCATGGTTTAAAACTAAAATATACACCTGGAAAGGATCTTCCTGCTTTCTACCTCCAGTTTATGTGTGCAGTACCCCTTCAGCGTTCCTCTTTCTCAATATTATGTATTTTGTATAAAACACTTTTATGTACACTCATAGTTTCTTTATGCATATAAGGCAGGTGAAAAATATTTTCTTCTCCTCTTGTGTGTACTGCTTTGTACCTTACTTTGTTGGCTCAATAGCGCAACATGGCAGTATTTATGAATACAGGGGGTCCTTAGTTTTTCAATCGTTGATCTTAGTTATAGGGCATGATAATACCACAATTTTTAGAAATTAATTTTATTTTAACTGATACATAAAGTTGTACATAGCAATAGGAGTACCAAGTGATGTTCTCCTATTACATAATGTTACATTACATAATGTTTAAATCAGGTCAAACATATCTATCTCCTCAAGCATTCATCATTTCTTTGTGAAAAAGGCTTTTAAAATCCCTTCTTCTAGCTTTTTATATCATGCGGTACAGTATTGTCATCTATGGTCACCCCGTGGTGTCCTGCACTTTCACTTCTGTGTGGCTGTGACGGTGCTTGACTCACCCTCCCTTGTCTGTTCCTCACTGCTACCCAGCAACATTCTACTCTCAGCTTTGTGCCATCAATGTCTTAGACCACATTTATGAATGAGATCATGTAACGCTTGTCTTTCTGTGCCTGGGTTATTTCTTTTCTTCTTTTTTTGTTTTTGTTTTTGTTTGTTTTTGGTACCAGGGATCAAACTCACGACCTCATGTTTGCCAGGCAAGTGCTTGTGCCACTGAGCTAAATTCCCAGCTCCTAATTTTTTTGGGGGAGGTTATTTCATTTACTGTAACTATCTCCAGTTTCATTTGTTTTGCTCCAAATAATAAGGTTTCTTTTCACTTTTTCGGGTTGAATAGTGTTCCATCACGTGTATTACATTTTCTTTATTCATTCTTCAATGGTAGACACTTAAGTTGTTTCCATCTCTTGGCTGCTGGGCATGACTACAGGAAGTCTCTTCAATATAAGATTTTATTTCATTTGGATATGTCCTCATTAATGGGGCTGCTGGACCATGTGCTAGTTCTGTTATTTTTGGTGTTGTTGTTGGTTTTTTTGAGACAAGGTCTTGCTATGTAGTCCAGGCCAGCCTTGAAATTGCTTATGTAACCCAGGCTGGCCTTGAACTCACAGATACCTTCTTGCCTCAGCCTCCTAAGTGCTGGGATTACAGGTCTGTGACACTATGCCTGGCTAGTTCTATTTTTAATTTTTTGAGGAACCTCTATACAATCTTCCATCATGGTGACACTACATTTACATTCCCCCATAATTTTTTTTCAAAATCTCCAGCTGTTAGCTACTTTTAACCTGTTCTAAACTTTTTCTTTTTTTTTTCTTTTGGGGTACCAGGGATTGAATTTATGATGTCACTGAAGCCAGGCAGGCACTTATACAGCTGAGCTAAATCCCTAGCCCCTATTGTTCCAAACTTTTTCTAATCTGAATGATGCTGAAGGGAAACCCTGTTCATACTTTATTCTGCATACTTACAGCATTCCTCCAGGGAATGCCCTAGAAGAATGATTGCTTGGTCAATGGGTACGTGTGGTTGCCATTTTGATTCATTTGGTAAGTTGCTCTCCTTACCTGTGGTGTTAATTTATATCACCACCAGGGATAAAAATATCTTATATTTTTAACTGTCTTTCCTCATAGTTTTTCAAACAGAATGTTTGGAAATGTGTTCCATTTTTGAAATTTTGTCAATCTGAGAGGTGAAGGTTATATTAGTGTGGTTTTAAAAAATCATCTTTATTGAGCTATCCTTTTTATACAGTAAAATAGACTCAATTGTACAGTTCAGAGTTTTAATAGATATTTATATCCATCTTGCTGATAAATACAGAATTTTCCATCACCTCATACTAAAGTTTGAATGTGTTTTGGTCTGTTCAAAACTTATGTTGGAGTTTAAACCCCATTATGAGGTCCTAAGAGGATAGAATGTCCGTTTATGGAGTCACACACACACACACACACACACACACTCATGCACACACATGCACACACTGTCCCTGTGTCTTGCCCTGTGTTATGCTTTATATCTAGATGTCCCCAAGACCCTGGTGTAGTCAGAAATGGGCTTTTAGAAGGTGACTGAACCATGGGAACACTGTGGCTTGGTCACTTCCAGGAGCTGGGGTCTGGCCAGGAGAGGCAGTCACTGCTGTGTGACTGGAAGGGTGTTTCTCCTTGCTTCTCTTCCTGCTCTTGCCGCTGTGATGTGAGCTGCTCTCCTCTGTCCTGGCCCTTCCACCACGCCACCAAGCAAGCCAGGACGGAGACTTCTAAAATGTGAGCCAAAATAAACCTTTCTTCCTTTAAGTTACATTTTTTGCTCCTGATGAACAAATGGCTAAGACACCCTCTGATGTCTGAGACACGCTCTACCCCTCGGGGATCTTCCAGCAAGCAGACCAGCATCAGATCCCGCTCAACCTTGGACCAGGGCCATGAGCCATAATATACCTCTTTTCTTCCCGCTTTTGCTGCTGTGCTGTGTTATTAGCAACAGGAAATGGACTAATGCACCCAGGAGGTTTGCTCATGTTCTCATCCATCTCCCATCCTGTCTTAGGAAGGCGCTGCTTTGATTTTTGTCACTAGAAATTAGTGTTGTCTCTTTTAGAATTTCATAGAAGTGGAATTGGAAAAGATGTACTCCTTTGTGACTGGCTGCTTTTGCCAGTATGTTTTTGAGGTCACACATGACATGGTGTATCAGTAGTTCACTCCAGAGTTTAGGAGTGTAGCTCAGTGGCTTAGCATATATGAGATCTAGGTTCAGTTCTCAGCAGCAAAAAACGAAACAACAACAAAACACAACGTAACTTTTTATTGCAGAGTAGTCATCCATTAAATGAAAATGACATTTTTGTTTGTTTTTAATTCACATGTTGGTGCATATTTGAATTATTTCCAGTTTGAGACTATTATAAATGAAGTTGTGATTAGCATTTATATACAAATTTCTTTGTGTTTATATGCTTTTGTACAGTTGTGTTCAGTAATTAGTATGAAGTAGAGTTTTAGAGAAATATGATAAAATACATGTTTGAGTTGATCAGAAAACTGCCAAATGCTTTCCAAAATGGTCCTACCATTTCGCATTTTGGATTTTGCATTCTCCCTGCCAATCCTCATCACACTGGATATTGTCACCCCTTGCTTCCTTGGCCATTCTCAGGGGTGTGTAGTGGGTATCTAACCATAGATTCAGTTCACATTTCCCTGATGATTAATGATGTTGAGCATGTTTTTCATTTGTTCACTGGCTACTCCCAATCTTCTGTAAAGTGTCTTTTCAAATCTTTTTCTTTTTTAATTTATTTAAAGAGAAAAAAAGCAAAACAGAAAAAGGGGTAGAAACAATACAGAATTTCAGAAAAAAAATAAGCAGTAAGAAATCACTAGTTGATAAATTACATATTGTCTTCTTAGACATAGTTGTTAAAGTTACAAAATTAAAGCATACGAAGTGGACATTCAAACAGTGAGGCTGCAAAGAAGTTCAATGATCCAGTAACAACTTAGCAACATGGTTATCAATCCTACACACTTAAACATACATGCAGCCATATCCTCTAGAGCACTTTTGTTTCTTCTTTTTACTTGTTAAGTCCATTATCTGTTTAGTTATATCCTGTTTCAGGTTGCTCAGTACCTTACTGACTTGTTTTGTTGTTGTTATTTACTTTTTAATCACCTTATAAAATTCTGTTGCCTTGTTTTTGAGTTTCTCCTCATCCATGCTCCATGAATCAGCTTTGGTGGAGTTGGGAGATTTTTGGAGGTACTTTGTTATCTACTTTTTTTTTTTATTTTGAAGGTAGCAAAACACAGCAGAATAAGACAGAACAAACCCATGCAACCACAGTGCAGTGAAACTACCACAGAACCTCACAGCAGGTCACCAGGACACGAGCAATGGGCACAATAGTATAGCCCATTCTGTTCACATTAGCTGTCCTTTCAATCAGTTAGAGGAAAATGGAAGGAAATATCGAACTTATAAAAACAGAATATTGAATAAAGCAGTACCATTAATCAAAACTGAGCAAAACAGTGATAAAAATATTTGCCTTCAAAGAGATGGTAGAAGGAAATCCCCCTTACTTGCCACGCTGCATACATTCATCCTCCCAAGAGATACTCAGATCGCCTGTGCCGACTGCTAATGGGGTGGGGGAGAGGATGGATCGATGTTTGATCCTTAGCCCACGCACCAGCAGGCTCCCAGCTGCATACCAGAGCGGCAACTAGGCTGCCTGTTCTCCCAGCGCCCAAAGTTCCAACATGATGCAGAGCTCAGGAATCACTGAGAGTTCTCGCCCTGGTGCGCCAGTGGCTTGCCAGGCCCCCAGCTGCTTACTAGGGTGGAGAGTAGGCCACTTGTTTTTCCAGCGCCCAAAGTTCCAACATGAGCTCAGGAATCGCTGATAGTTCTCACCCTGGTGCGCCTGCGGCTTGCTAGGCCCCCAGCTGCTTACCAGGGTAGCAAGTAGGCTTCCTGTTCTCAAATCTCTTTTCCATTTTTTCATTGAGCTATTTGTCCTCCTGAGTTATGGAAGTCCTCTATGTATTAAGTGTTTTAATTTGCATCCTCTTACATATGAAGTTGAACTTTTTTTTACATGCTTGAAACCCATATGTATTTCCTTTTCTGTGAATTGTTTATCAATGTCTTTTGCCAGTTTTTTTTTGCTGAGTCATTAGTCTTTATCTTACCAATATCTAGGAAGTCTTTGTACACTAGGAAGATTATCCCTTTGTTTGAGATAGGACTTGAAATTATTTTCCAGTTGTTTGTTTGTTTTGGACTTGGCTCATTGGTTCTCTTTGACAGGAAAGATTTTATTTTTTATGCATTGACTTTATCAATCTTTTCTTATGTGAGTCCTGGATTTCTGAGTTGCACAGAACTCTTTTTTTCATGAATAATTTGTATTGGGGACCACAAATTCACAATGGCTTATTTTGCATACTTCTCTGAGGGACAAATGGGGGTTTGGGATTATGGTATTGCCCTTTTGAGACTTCCCATTAACTCGTTTGGGTTGGGCCATCCTCTCCAATCTACTAAGAATAAACTAAAACTACTAAAATTAAAAAGAACACTACACTCCTGTAATCCCAGAATTTGGGAGGCTGAGGCAGGAGAACTGTTTGCAAGCTTGAGACCAGCCTGGGGTACAAAGTGAGCCCAAGGCCAGCCTGAACTACATAGTGAGACCTTGTCTCAAAAAGACAAAATAAATAAAGAACACTCCAGGGCAAGATCCTTCTTAGTATCAAATCAGCTCCACCCTCTTGAGTTACCCCCAGATTATCCGTTGCCTGCAGCGTCACCGACCTCTGAATTTTCTGCTGACCTTGAGTCTTTTGCTAGCCCTCCAAGAGTGGGTAGTTTGGGGTATCTTGGTTTCTGCCTGTCCTGAGGCGTTGCCCTCCCAGCCCCTCATTATGCATTACTAAATTTCTCTTTGTTTCTTATTTTATCCTTTCACCACACCCCTCATACAGGCAACTGGGGATGTTGGCCAGGTCCCTGATAAATTTGGTTCACAAACAGAAGCATATGGTAGAATTTTACTCCTCTACATGAACTCTGCATCGGATGATGAACAGAACTTCAGTCATCTTCCCTAGAATCATGGAAGGAATTAAATTCATGGGCTGAGGCACCACTGAGGTAGCATTCCTCACTCAGCAGCTACAAAGCAAGCCTGACGTGCTATCATCTGTCGTGCTTTCTCTCATATCTTAGCCTGATCACCTAGAGAAGAGAGCAAGAGAGGGAGTAGGGATGAGGAGTCAGGAAAACACCCAGGACAGCTCATTGTCAACCTGGCCAAGTCTTCTTGAGGAGCAGCAGGGCGCTCGCCAGCAGATATTTGCTTCAGAAGAATTCCTTATAGGAGGAAGGGGGAGGTGTTAGGTGTTGGCTTTCCTTGGTCCATGCTCACCTGAGTGCGGTTATTGCTCTGTTGCTGTAGGCTGTTCCAAGGCTTCTTGGCTGTTGGATCTATACCTGCCGTCAGTCTCACCTGTCAGAGACACTGCTGGGCAGAGTCCGCCTGCTGGTTGGCATGCTGTGCCTGCCCTTACCTGAGACTGGCTGTGGCTCCAGTGGCTCCTGGTCTCCAGGGAATACCTGGCCAAGGCCATGGAGGTGTGTGGGCCCAGGATATGTAATTTTATGATTTCTTTTTTCTTTTGACATTTAAACATCTAATCCACTTGGAATTTATGTTGGTATGTGCTGATGTGTGGTGTGACCTTCCATGTGGCAGTTCAGTTTTCTCTTGTCTGCTGATTGACTAGTCATCTTCTCCCTACAGATTCAAGAGGTCTCCTTTATTGTATCCATAATCCTTATGCTTCATAGTCCTTTTAAATATTTCTTTATTTCTTTTTTTAAATGATAAAAACAACACAGAATTTCAAAACAAAATAATAGGAAATTAACACTAGTTAATATATTGCATATTGTTATCTTCAAAGTAGTTGTTCAGATTCCAAGATTTAGGCATGAAAAAATGATCAAACAATCAAACAATGAAAACATAAACTGTTCTTTTTATAATCTTTTCCCTTCTTTCTTTTCTCCTTTTATCTATCTCAGTTGTTCTTTCCTTTGGAGCACTTTCTTTCCTTTTCATTTTCACAGTATCTATTTTACATTTTGAATCTTATTTACTCTTTCATTTTTTTTTAACTAGGGAGACGAGACAATATTTACACAAAAGAGTCTGATTTATTTCACTTATGAACATGGTCTCAAGTTGCATCCATTTCCCTGTAAAAGCCTCAAGTTTATCCTTCTTTATAGCTGAGTAGTACTCCATTGTATAAAAATACCACATCTTTTTTTATCCATTCTGCAGTTGATGGGAATTCGGGTTGCTTCCAAGATTTAGCTATCACAAATTATGCTGCCATAGACATGAGTGCGCATATATTGCTGTGGGATGACGTTTTCAGTTCTTCTGGGAAGATACCCGGATGGGGAATATCTGGGTTGAATGGGACCTCCAATCCTAGTTTTTTTGGGAATCTCCACACTGATTTCCACAGTGGTTTACCAGTCTCTACTCCCACCAACTGTAGAGAAATGTTCCTTTTGTCCTAAAGCTCTGACAACATTTGTTATTGGTTGATTTCTTGATGAAAGTCACTCTTTCTTGAGTGAGATGGAATCTCAGTGTTGTTTTAATTTGCATCTCTCGAATGACCAGTAATGTTGAACATTTCTTCATATATTTATTTGCCATTCGTATTTCTTCATCTGAAAAGTGTGTGTTTATCTCAGATGCTCATTTTTAGGTTGGGTCTTTGAATTTGAGTTTTTCAATTTTTTTTGAGACAGAGTCTCACAATGAAGTTCAGGCTGGTCTTGAGCTCACTTTGTAGCCCAGGCTGGTTTTGAACTCTCAATGATCTTCCTCCTTTAGCCTCCTGAGTGCTGGGATTACAGGCATGCATCTCCACATGCAGCAGTTTTTCAATTCTTTATATGTTCTAGATATAAGTACTTTCTCTGAGGGACAGTTGACTAAATTTTTTTTCCCATTCAGTGGGTTTTCTTTTCACTCTTGATTTTTTTTTTGATGTACAAAAACTTTAGGAAGATGAGATCCCAGGGGCTAGAGACATAACTCAATGGCATAAGTGCCTGCCTGGCAATCACAAGGTCATGAGTTCAGTTCCTGATATTCCCTCCCCCAATAAGATGAGATCCCAGTTGTTGATTCTTTGAAGTACTTTCCATGTGGTTTGTGTTTTGTTCATGAACTCTTTGCCTACCCCATGTCTTCAGGATTTCTACCTACCTTGTCTTCCAGTAGATTTAGTGCTTCTATTTTAATATTTAGATCTCTGATTCTTTTTGACTTTAGTTAAGTGCAAGGTGATAGATTTGGGTCTAGTTTTGGTCTTCAGCATGTGGAAAGTCCATTTTTCCAGCACCATTTATTAAAGAGGCTGTCTTTCTTCCAGTGAACATGTTTGACTCCTTTGTCAAAGATAGGGTGGCTAAGTGTCTTTGTAATTATACCTGCATCTTCTAATTGTTCCACTGATCCTCAAGCCTGTTTTTTTGCCAGTACCATACTGATTTTATCACATTAGCTTTGCAGTATAATTTCAGATCAAGAATTGTGATGCCTCATGCCTTGCCTTTGTTGCCCAGGATTGCCTTTACTATTCTAGGTCTCTTCCATTTCCAAATGAATTTTAGGAATGTTTTCTCTAGATCTTTGAAGTATGCTAATGGTATTTTGATCAGGATTGCATTAAATCTGTATAAAAATTTGGGGAGTACAGCCATTTTCACAATGTTGTTTTTTTCTATCCAAGAGAAAGGGATATCCTTCCATTTTCTGATATCCTCTTCAATCTCCTGTTTTTTGTTTTTTGTTATTTTTTTTTGTGGTACCAGGGATCAAACTCACGACTGCGCACTTGCAAGGTAGGCACTTATGCCGCTGAGCTAAATCCCCGGCCCTCAATTTCCTTTTTCAAAGTACAATAGTTTTCAATATACATATTTTTCACATCCTTTGTTAGATTGATTCCTAAGTATTTCATTTTTTGGATGCTATTGTGAAAGGCATTGTTTCCATAATTTCTCTTTCAGTGAGTTTGTTGTTTGTGTACAAGAATGCTATTGCTTTTTGAGTGTTGACTTTGTATCCATCTGTGCTGCTGAATTTGTTTATTAACTCTAGTAGTCTTTTGGTAGAATTTTTGGGGTCTTTTATGTGGAGTATCATGTCATCTGTATCCTTTCCTATACTTATTCCTTTTATTTCTCTATCTCGTCTAGTTGCTCTGGCTAATGTTTCCAGGACTGTGTTGAATAGGAGTGGAGACAGTGGACATCCTTGTCTTATTCCTGATTTTTGAGTGAAAGGTTTCATTTTTTGTGCATTTAGTATGATCACTGTTGGTTTGTCATAGATGACTTTTATCAGATTGAAGTGGATACCATCTATTCTAATTCTCTGTAGGTTTTTTTTTTTTAACATAAATGAGTGTTGGACTCTATCAAAAGCTTTTTCTGCGACTGTTGAGACAATCATGTGACTTTTGCCTTTGGCTGTTGATGTAATGTATTATATTTATTTGTACATGTTGAACCATCCTTGCATTCCTGGACTGAATCCTAGTTGGTCATAATGTATAATCTTCTTGATGATTGGATGCATTCTATTTGCTGGTATTTTACTGAGGATTTTTGCATCTATTGTTCATTAGGGAAATTGGCCTATAGTTCTCCTTCTTGAGTTTTTCTCTAGTTTTGGTATCAGAGTAATACTTGCCTCCAGGAATGAGTAAGGGAGAATTGCTTCCTTTTCAATTTCATTAAAGAGTTTGAGGAGTGCTAGTGTTAAATTTTCTCTAAATTTCTTATAGAATTCAGTTGTGAATCTGTCAGGACCTGGGCTTTTCTTTGTTGCTAAGTTTTAGTTACATTTTCAATTTTAGGGACTGATATTGGGTTATTCAAAATTTTTGTATCTTCTCAATTCAGCCTTGACAATTCATACATTTCTAGGAATCTGTCTATTACTTCTGTGTTTTCCAGCCTGTGCAAGTAAAGATTTTTCAAAGCAGGTATTGATGATCTTCCAGGTTTCCACAGAATCTGTAGTAATTTCACCCTTTTCATTCCTTATTGCATAAATTTGAGGGTTTTTTCCCTTTTCTTGATAAGGTTGGCTAGGGATTTATCAATTTTGTTTATTCTTTCAAAGAACAAAAAAAAAATTTTTTTAAACCAGGGATTGAACTCACAACCTTGCACTTGCCAGGCAAGGACTTAGGCCGCCGAGCTAAATCCCTGGCCCAAAAGAACCAATTCTTTGATTCATTAATTCTTTGTATTGTTTTCTTAGTTTCAATTATGTTAATGTCTGCTCTGATATTTATAATTTCCTCCCTTCTATGGGCTTTGGTCTTGACTTGTTCATTTTCTAGAAGCCTGAAGTACAGCATTAGATTGTTGATTTTTGCTTGTTCTGTTTTCCTGATGTGAGAATTCATTGCTATATATTTCCCTCTTAGGACTTCTTTCATTGCATCCCACAGTTCCAGCATATTTTATCTGCATTTTGATTGAATTGTAGATATTATTTAATTTCTTCTTTAATTTCATCTATGACCCATTAGTGGTTTAGGAGGGTGTTATTTAATTTCCATGTGTTTATGTAGTTTTTTCAGTTTCTTTTGCCATTAATTTCCAGTTTCAGTGCACTACAGTCAGGCAATATGCATGGGATAATTTCAATTCCTTTGCATTTACTTAAGTATGTATTATGGGTTAATATGTGGTCTATTTTAGAGAACATATCATGTGCATCTTTGAAGAATGTGTATTCTGATGTTGTTGGGTGGGACATTCTGTAAACATCCAGTAAGTCCATTTATTCACAGGTTTGATTCAGTTCTGTTATTTCTTTGCTGACTTTTTGATAGTTGATCTATCTCTTTGTGATAATAAGGTATGAAGGTCTCCCATTACAATTGTGTTATTATATATTTGATTTTTAAAAATCTTTTTGAGACAGGGTCTCACTATGCAATTCAGGCTGGACTTGAGCTCATTTTGTAGTCCAGGCTGGTCTCAAACTTGCAACAATCTTCCTGCCTCAGCCTCCCAACTGCTGGGATTACAGGCATGTGCCACTATGCCTGCCTCATGTTTGATTTTTGATGTCTATTAGTATTTGTCTTTTATAGTTGGGTGCTCCCATATTTAGTGTATATATATTTATGATCGTTATCTTTTCCTCTTGAATTTTTCTCCTAATAAGTATGTAGTGACCTTCTTTATCTATTTGATCATTTTTGGTTTGAAGTTCACATTGCCTGCAAACTACCCTTGATTTTTTCTGGGTTCCTGTCACATGGAATATTGTTTTCTACCCTTTGACATTCAGTCTATAAATTTCCTTTTGAGTCAGATGTGTTTCTTGCATACAGAATATTGTTGGATCCTGTTTCTTGATCCATTCTGTCAATCTATTTCTTTTACTTGGTGAACTGAGGCCATTTACATTGAGGGTTATAACTAATATGTATTGGCTTATCTTTGTCATGTTGTTTTCCTGTTGTTGGTTCCCTGCTTTTCTTCTTTGTTTAATTTCTTGCCATGCCTGGTAGTCTGTTTCTGTTGGTGTTTTCAGAATTGTGGTCATTTTTATCTCTATCTAGAATATCATTCAGTACTCTGTTTAGGGTTGGTTTGGTAGACATAAATTTCTTCAGTTGTTCTTTGTCATGGAAGTATCTTATTTCTCTATTAATTTTCAAAGAAAGTTTTGCAGAGTACAACAACCTGGGTTGAAAGTTGTTTTCTTTCAGGGTGTGAAATGCTTCACTCCAAGCTCATCTTGACTTGAGGGTTTATGTTGAGAAGTTAGTCATGATTCTAATAGACTTTTCTTGATAGGTAATCTGTCTCCTTTTTCTAACAGCTTTTAGTATTCTATTTTTATGCTGAACTTCTGAGATCTTGATTATTATATGAATGGATGTAGATTTATTTTGGTTATAGCTGTTTGGAGTCTTATATGCCTCACTTATCTGTATTTCAGATTCTTTTCCTATGTTTGGAGAATTTTCTGCTATTACTTCTGCAAATAGTTCTTTTATGTCATTTGCATTGACTCCTGTATTTGCTGTGACAGCTATAAGTTTGTATTGTTTTTCTTTGCATTGTCTTGGAGCTGTTGAATTGTTATTTCATGGTTCCTTGTTATCTTTGAGTTCTTTCTTTCATGATCCTGTCTTCAAAGTTTCAAAGTCTATCATCAGTTTTGTTCAAATGGTTTTGCTAGCTTTCAATGGAATTTTTAGTTCCCTGGGTATCTTTTTGAATTTGTTTCATGCATTCTATTTCTTTTGTTCTCAGTTCTTTGGTTACCTAAGACTGAGAAAATGTCATCATTCTCTTTAAAATATTTTGCAGATATTTTTGGTCATATGGCACTGAATCTGTTGATCCAGTTTAGAAGATTGGATAACTCAGTGGTACTCTGCCAAAGGATCATTATCAGGGCGAAAACTCCACTGATGTAGATTTTGCATTGTTTGTTGTAACAAGTTTCATAGTTTATCATCCTAAAATTTATATGTATTTTCTTGGAGTTATTCTAAAGAATATCTTTCTTTCCATGCATTTTCTTTTTCTCACTTCTTTTTGGTTTGTATTATACATGATATTGTATTTATTTCAGTTGCCAACCATTCATTGCTGGTATATATGATAAAAACTTAGTATACTTATTAACTATGCAATTTGGCTTCTTGTTGTCCCCATCATTCTTTATCACTCCAGCCAATGATCTTGGTGGATGACTTCCAAATGATTTGGGGAATGAAACTCCCCATCTACAACATGTCCAGTACAAGTTTGTGTTCTCTAAAATTGAAAATTTTAAGAACTATGGAGGTTAAGAGCAGAATATATTTATTGAGAGAAAGAAAGCTTCTGTCTGAGTGAGAGAGGCAGAAGGGGTCCCAAGTGGGTTGCTCAATTTCCATCATTTTCCCATGCTCCTGTACTTTTTTTTTTGTTTGTTTTTAAATCTAAGTCTTCTCTAGCTATGCTGAGCAACTCCTTGATTAAGGTTGTCATTTCTTTCTTTACCTGAGAGATTATTTGTGATCTGATTTCCTTTATAGCCTCATGGATTTGTTTCTTTACTTCATTTGCTATCTTTTCAGAAATTTTAGGTATGTGAATTCCAATGTCCTCTATTTTGATGTCTCCTTTACTTCCTCCAGATGGGCTAGGGGTTTGAGGCTGCATTTTGATTTTTAGTTTTGTCATTTTCACCTCTTGGTTAATATTTAGACCTTTCCAATCTCACTAGTCTCAACTGTCTGTCAGGTGTGTCTTAGGGTCCTACTGTGTGGCTGACATTCATCCAGTTGCTGGGCCTACAGTGTAGAGGAGGGCCCAGTCACCTGAATTCCTTCTGTGGGACCAGTTGGGTGAGTCCTATATTTTTGCTAGGCTGACTAGTCTAGGAGTATTGATGTGAACTAACTCTTAGCTTGTATTGTTACTGCAGTTTCAGATTATACAAGGCTGTGAGACCTAACTATCCATGGTGTGTGTCCCAGGTGGGACCCTACTGTGTCACTGGGGATGTTGAAGTCCAGTTGGGTTCCTCTAGATGTGGGGAGGCCTCACTGGCACTCTCACCAGCTTACCTAGGGTTCTTTGTATGGAGAAAGGCTCACTCATGCACTCATTGGCTCACTGAGGTCCTCTGGGTGGGGGAGGGTTTGCAAGGCTCCTGAGGCTCCACTGAGGTCTTCTGCTTGAGGCAGTGCTCACTGTGCTCTTGCCAGCCTGCCAAGGTCCTCTGGGTGTGGGTAGGGGTTGCTGATGCTGCCATCAGCTGCCGAGGTTGTCCAAGTGAGGGGGAAGGACTCTTTTAAACATTTCTGTTCCATAAATCTGTCTCTCTAAGCTGTCACCAAACACAGTGGATTCACCCTTGGTGAGTGCAAAGGTGTTAAGCACAACTGGAAACAGAAAAGGAAAGAGAGGCTTAGGACTTGCAGCAAGTAAAGAGCACACTGGGGGTAATGTTCAGTGTGGTGCCTCGTTTTGTTTGGTTTCATTTTGTTTTTGAGATAGGGTCTTACCACATGGTCCTGGCAGGCCATAAACTTGTATCAGCTTCTCAAGTGCAGCCTAGCCTAATTTTTAATTAAAGAAATTATTATTCATTTTATTTTAAAAAGAAAAAGGAATAAAAATGATACAGAATTTCAAAACAAAATAACATTACAATTGTTAATATATTGTGTATTGTTACCTTCAAAGTGGTTGCTCAGATTACAAGATATAGGCATGAAAAACTGATCAATGAAAGCAAAAACCATTGTTTTCAATGAACTAATAGAGATTAGTAGTATGATTATCTTGTGTGTGTGTGCATATATATATATATATATGTATAAAATTTTCCCTTCTCTCCTCCTTTCCCCCATCCCAGAGCAGTTCCATCCCCTTTCACTCTCACAATATCTATTATACATTTTGGATCTTATTTACTCTTTCAATTTTTTACACTAGGGAGGCAATATGATGTTTACACAAGCAGGTCTGATTTATTTCACTTATGAGTATGGTCTCAAGTTTCATCCCTTTACCTATAAAAGCCTCAAGTTTATCCTTCTTTATGGCTGAGTAGTACTCCATTGTATAAAAATACTACATCTTTGTTATCCATTCTGCAGTTGATGGGAATTTGGGTTGTTTCCAAAATCTGGCTATTAAAAATTATGTGCTCTAAACATGGGTGCACATGTATTACTGTGGTATGATGTTTCAGTTCCTCTGGGAAGATACCCAGAGAGGAATAGTTGGGTCAAATGGGAACTCCAAATCTTGTTTTTTGAGGAATCTCCACACTGATTTCCACAGTGGTTGTACCGGTCTGCACTCCCACCAGCAGTGCAGAAGAGTTCCTTTCTCCCCACAGCCTCTCCAGCATTTGTTATTGGTTGATTTTTTGATGACAGCTGCTCTTTCTGGAGTGAGATGGAATCTCAGGGTTGTTTTTATTTGTTTTTCTAGAATGACCAACGGCGTTGGACATTTTTTCTTATATTTACTTTCTGTTATTATTATTATTTGTATTTCTTCATCTGAGAAGTGCATATTCATCTAAGAGGCCCATTTTTGGATTAGGTCTGTGAATTTAGTGGAGTGTCTCATTTTTTCAATTCTCTAAATGTCCTAGGTAGAAGCCAAACAAGAAATTATTAATCTTTAAAAAGAAAAAGAAAGGAATATATTTAAAAAGCCAAATCAAACCATGGTTTACCTGTGCTGTTCTGGATAGGCTGCGTTCTGTAGGCCTGAAAATTGGATGAGGCCACGGACTGGGCCTGACCCAGGCCCCCAGTAACCCTGGAGATTCACTGTTTGGCTGAGGAGCATGGGGAGCACGAAGGCTGTGGCTGTGTCTGATACCTGGAAATCTGCACCAGCCCGAGGCTATTCAAGGGAGGAAGCATCCACTTTTTCCCTTGGCACTCATTTTGATAAACTGCCTCTTACCGAGGAAGAATCAACACCTTTGCCCTCTCTCACTCTTTGAGAACCCACTTCAGGCTCAGTCACACTCCTTTCCCTTAATAGCTGAAGTCCTAGGCGGAGGGCTGGCCCCTGACTTTGCTCTGAATCTACTTTTATTAACATGTATTGTCCCTGCATGAACCAATAGATTTGCCTGCTGAATACCAACCACAAAGAAACCACAGTGTTGGACAGTGACCTGGGAGAGGTGGCAGGGGACAGGAAGAAGACATCTTGGGAAAAGTCCCAAGCTAGTGCCCTCTGGTGTCACAGAACAAGCAGGCTCATTGGACCCCTCTCCTCACCTGTCCTGTGTCAGATGTTGTGTTGGAACCTGGGGAAGCCCTCTGGCTGAATGGTATGTAAATTTTTCATTTAATGCACTTAGGAAATGAAATTAAGGTTTCTTTCCATAATTGGTCACTACATATTGTTGAGTCAGCTTTGTTTTTACCATTTTATTTATTCAAGTATTTTAGAGATACTTTGGAGATTATTCATTTTATGGTTTTACGCTACCAAGAAACATTGGAGCCATTTTGAGAGGGATGAGGAAGCAGGAATCTGACAGAACAGGAGCAGGGAGAAGGAAGGGAGGGAGAATTGAGCATTTTGGGGAGATGACCTTCAGGATAATGTAACCATTTTCATATGGCACCGCATATGCTAGGCAAGCACTCTACCACTGACCTATATCCCAGCCACAGAAAAATAGTTCTTGCCCCTCCCTCAGGCCACCGCTCACTGCCTGTGCCATACCCCAAACTGTCCTGTACAAAACTTAAACTCTGCCCAGTTCTAGGGTTATTTGTTTTTCTTTTCTCTTGGATTTGGGGAGAGTTTCTGAGTTAGTTAATTAAGGTTTAATTGTGAAGGCTCTCACTCCCTCTTTACATTGGTTGAGCCTCATCAAACACCTGTTTAAGGGGAAAAGCCTCTTGTGTTCTGCATTTGGATACCAAAGAAACATACGCATCTCTTCAAATGTTTCTCAAAGTGCTCGGTTAAGTTGATCTGTGCCTGCAAGTCATGGAAAACACAGGTTTTGGTGTGGGTCTTTTGTTCATTTGTTTGTTTTTACTTAAACAAGACAGACACATACTGTCCTGAACACTCAAATTCTGAGGTGGGGGCAGGCAGGGTGAACACCATCCAGAGCCTCTGGCCATTTCTTACTTAGCCCTTCCTCTGGGAATGGGTTTCATCTGGGGCTGGTATAGATGCCACCCAAGTCCAGTAGGAGAATGTTCATAGGACGGGAAGGAGACCAGCATCTTATTGGCTTAGACAAACACCATTCCTGAAATAAGTAGAAGTCTGTCAAGAGGCAGGAAAGGGAAATGCAGCTTGGGTTGATGTGATAGTTAATCATGTGGTCAGCTTGAAGAAGAAATGGTCAGCTGACTGGTTTAGCATAGTGCTTTGTGTGTCTGAATGAAGAGCACACAAAATGTCTTACCCAGCACCACAATTCCACACAATACTGCTTCTGGCCAGGGAACACACTGCACAACTAAAGAAGTGAGGCGATGGGTCCAAGCCATGGAATTCACTGGTTTTATCATGTTTCCTACCATAAGAAGCAGCTAGATTAGTTTAAAGATGTTGATATATTATGTCAACTCCAGAAGTCTAAAAGCTTAACTAAGTAACTCAGCAGTTCTACACCCCAGTGTGTAGAAGACTGCCCTTACCACTCTAGGATGTTGTTCATTGTGTCAACTTGAGAAGTTTAAAACTATAGGAGACTCAGTAGGGGGCCAGGATCCTCTCTTTGTAAACACCCTGAGCCTGTGCAAGAGGAGGGCACTGAGATGGTGTCAATGCTACACCCACCCAAGGAGTGTAGCTTGCTTACAATATAAGAGAGAAAAAGAGACTTGGTCTCCCTTGTTTTTGCTTTCATTGCTGTTGCTGTTTTCTGCTGCCTTGAACTGTTGCCCCTGTGCCATGTCACCCTGCCTTAGAGCCAGGTGATTATGGAGTGAAACCTCCACAAATTTTGAGCTAAATAAACCTTTCCTTTTTTTTTTTTTTTTTTTAAACAGGGATTGAACTCAGGACCTTGCACTTCCAAGGCAGGTGTTTATGCTGAGCTACGTCCCAAAACCTTTCCTTCCTTAATTTTGGGTGTTGGGTATTTTGTCCCAGTATTATGAGCCATAATAATGGTTGATACATTGTGTCAACTTGAGCAGTTTGGAAGCAGTTTAGCTGAGAGACTCAGCAGGGAGCCTGCCTTCTTACTTTGTAAATATCCTCATCCTGTGCACAGGAGGGCAAGGAAGTTTTGTGAGTGCTACATCTGTCTTGAAAGGCAATGTTAGCCAGGAGAAGAAGTTTATTTTTTCCTTTTGCTCTGGCTGCTGCCTTGAAGTATTGCCCCTTGAAGTATTATGGACCAAACCTCTACAAACAGTGAGCTAAATAAACCTTTCCTTCCTTCATTTTGGGTGTTTGGTATTTTGTCTCATCAATGAGAGAGAAAAGTAACTAAGACATCCAGCAATGAGAGAAAAGTAACTAAGACAAGGTGGGATTGAAGATGCAATTAACAGCACCAGCTAGGTAACAATAATTTTCAGGGCTGGGGCAAAGTTCTTCAAATGGCTGTGTGTTTTGAATCAGTGTCCACTATGTACTACCATGTCTCCCATAGCCAGGATTCATGGGCTCAGTGATCAACGGTTGAAAGTGAGAATGATATCACTCACCATTCTCCTAGTGACCTATCAGAAACAATTTTGCTTCCTGTTCCTGTGACTTTATGCTCTGCTGGCCTAGAAATCTTAGTTCCAGAGTGGGGGAGGGCTTGTTCAGGAAGCACAACTGCAAGCTGAGACCTCCCTGTGGTCATTTTGGTCTCCTCCTGCCTCTGAGGAAACAAACTAAGAAGAGTCACAGTGTTGGTAGAATGATTGACCCAGACTATCAAGGGGAAATTGGACTGTTACTCTACAATGGAGGAAAAAAATACATTTGCAGTGCAGGAGATCCCTTAGGGAGTGTGGTGGACAAAAACTACAGACTCCAAAAATAAAAAGAAAAGCACTTTATTAGCTGAGCTCAGCCACAACACTGTCCCAGGAGCTGATGGGAAAGTATGTGTCTGGCTGGGGGTTGCAAGAGTTTTTAAAGCTGCAGACCGGAAGTGGAGGGGATAAAGCTTGAATGTCAGTTTGTCTCCACAGGAACCAGAGAAGTGGAACAAGCAGTTACAGGAACCAGGGAGGCAGGGAAGGGATTCCATAGTGGGTAAGCTACAAGATTGCCAGTTTAAATTGCAATCACACAAATCTTACAGACAGGCAGACAGGGGCAATTGCATAAGTCGTTAGAGAAAGAGAACAGGGTGTAAAGGCACATTTTGAAATTCTGAGCTTACAACAGGGAGCCTCCTAGTATTACCGTGCCCTGCTATTAAAGTCTGTGGGAAACTACAACAAACTAATCCAGGTAGAATGACGAACAGTCCAGAACCTTCAGGGATGAAGATACGGATCATCCCACCGGGAAAGAACTAGTACTTGCTGAGGTGTTGCTGAAGGCCAAGGGAATACAGAAAGGGTAGTAAAAAAAGGTAGTTATAAATTATAGCTATGACCCTGTGGTCAGTTACAGAAGCAGTGATACAATTACAGTTGTTCTCTCCTATTTTGTTAATATGCTTCCTCTGTAACATAATATTAATAGGCTTAATATTGTTCCAAAGTATTATTATACACTTTTTGGGGGGTCTTTTTGAGACAGGGTCTTGCTATGCAGTTCAAGCTGGACTTGAAATCACTTTGTAGGCCAGGCTGGTCTCGAACTTGCAACGATCCTCCTGCTTCAGCCTCCCAAGTGCTGGGATTACAGGTGTGCACCACCATGCCCAGTTTTTGTTTTTAAGTATTATTAAACCTCTATTATGATGTTTAAATTATAAAATGTTAGGAGTAAGCATAATCCAAATAAAACTTGCCTTCTGTTCTGAGGAGGGAAGTGTGTTTCCATTTGTATGCAAGGTAGTTGTACCATGTATATGTAACTATGAATTGCCAGTATAGCTGAAGATGAAGTATGGTTTAAGGAAAGTGACTGCTGGTAAAGTTGACAAGGGATGGATTGTGATGGTTAACTGTTATGTCAGTTTGAGTAAGGAAGGCCTCACTTACTACTTAGCATAGTTCTGGGGATGTCTGGATAGTGGACTTACTGAAGAGGGAAGACCCACACTGTTGGTCCCACCTATGCTTGTAGCCCGGATGGGATAAGAAGGAAGTCTGCTTTCTGTTTCTTTGGAGGAACTCCGGTCTTCGTTGCCTTTGGATGTCTGTCTCTAGGTGGACTCTTCAGCTTTGCTGCACAAACCTTTTGGCTTCCTGATATGGGCTTGCATGGGATTCTGCAGTGAGCTCCAGGACTTCACCTTTTGACTGGATTCTCAGGTCCCCAAATAGCCCTTTTACACTCTTCTAGACCTGACTCTGCAGGCAGCCATTGTATGCCTACCTTGTAAATTCATATGAAATCTTAGGTGAAGTCTTATGTTATATTAAATATATTAAATCTCATATTAAATATGTTCCTCTAGCAAACACTGACTGATAGAATAGGCAATGAACAGAGATGGGTTCCAGGTTCTTTTCATTCCTCATTACCCTCTTCTAAAACATTTGTTGAATTGGCCTTGAACGATGACAGCGACTTGAATACATAGGAATGAGTTGGGAAAGGAACTGTTGGGTGACTGTGTGAAGATCTCTGAAGAAGATAGTGGCTCTTTCTGTTGGGGAGAGTGCTGTGGCCTGCAGACCATCTGACACCAAGCAAGGACATCTTGCCTGACCAGTCTAGCTCAGTGATACCAGGACCATTTGTCTCATTTCATATTTATCCAATTTAACTTAGTCAAATTCCTCTAATAGATTATCCTACTGAGAAGACAATGTTCAGACTGATCTTGTCAATTAAACAACAGATGTTATATTTCCATTCTAAATGAATAACTTACTCAGTTTCTGAAGCTGAATTTCTCTGGAGTTTTGGTTAAATCAATTTACTAAGGACTTTTCACCCTGGTGAGAAGAAAACACTTGGGGTCCCTAAACTAAATAGCTGGACTAAAGATATAACATAAATAAATATAAAAAATAAATGTGTAACACTATCACAGCTGTGACTATGACTGATGGGATTAAGTTCTAGGTGATGCTAATGGAGTAACAATCTAGGTAGATCATACTAAAAACCATTTCCTCTTTTTCAAACTTAGCCAAGGCAATGATTGATAAGTTAACAGATAATAAACCTATGCAGAAAGCATCTGGATATTTCTGAGGTACATATTTAAGAGAGTTAGGTGAGAGTCACAGTCACCTGTGATGTATGACCCAGTTGGCCTGGGCCCATTGGGCCCACTGAAATCAGCCTGGCTGTCTTGTGGGAACAACAGTGGGTGCAGAGAAACTTGAGCTACTGTATGTCACTTTTGTCTAGTAAGTCAATGAGTGTGTGACTGCAGTAAGGAAATACAAAACAATAGCACAAATACACAACCATCATATTATCAGAACTTCTGGGTTGAACGAGAAAAGCACACTGCTAGTCTTGCAAATAGAACTTCAGTTTGCTTATTTCATAGGGTTGCTATCACTTGAGGGAGAGCTAGATCCGGTTGCTCTAACAGGGTCTCTCTGTCTTCCCATCTGGTCTGGCTAACCCTGGTGGACTCATTGGCATGGAAGCACCATCCCCCAAACCAACATCATGCACATCCTGCTGGTTGGGCAACTCTAGGAAGGAAGGAGAATGCTTATAAATCTATCCAGAGATGTTTACAATTGGCCTAGTTAGGCCCCATGCCCCTTTAAAAATCACTGGCAAAAGGAGAAGGTATAATGATTGGTCTACCTGGTCTGGCCTTTCCAGGCCACATGGGCACATTCTGCCATCATCATCACATCATTTGTGCTCCTGCAGGTTGCTTGCAGGGGATGTCACGCTACAGAAGGAAGCCGGACCATGCCCCTGTGCTCCAGGTGTCTGCACACTCTGGCTTTGATTGAGGGGAAACCTGGTCAGGTCTGGTTCTTTTCACTGCTCACAGAGGTTTGTTGGGAGAGTTTGGGAAGAACCTGTGGAGACTCCAAGAGATCAAAGAGAACAATGGGGAAAAAAGGAGGATTTATTTCCAGGATTTTAGATGCACTTTGACACAGCCAAACTCACATCCAAAGAGCTGGCATTAGACCAAAGGAAAGTTTCTAGTTTTACACATTTGGCTGAGGGGTTGGTCTTTAGAACTGGGGGTGGTGGTGGGGGCAAGGCAAGTGAGGGTACAGAAGCAACACAAAGCAGTGAGTAACTCAGCCTTGAAAGAAGACAGAGCCTTATGGATCCTGCAAGAACGAGATGACATAAACTCTGTCATAGGAAATAGCTGCCAATCTTATCTGCACCAGAATAAAAAGCTGCAGCTACAGGGGAGGAGGGGCTTGAGGTGGAACCGCTCTGTGAGTCCTGCCTCAGACCGAGATGTGGAACTGTGTCTTGGAATTCTGAATCTATTCTAAGAGGTTCGTATGTATTTGTGCAGATTGAATGTATGAACTAGGGCTTGATACCAGTCCCAAAGTCTGTCCAACCCCTAAGGAAGGGCATCTCATTTTACTTGTATCAGTATATTAGGATCGCCTAGTTTTTCTTCCTTTAAAAAAAAAAAACAACAGAAAATACTTTATTGGAAAGTCAGAGGGAAGATAAGAAAGGATTCCAGTTTAGGTAGCTGGCAGGGGCACACTCTTAGACAGGGGTTCAGACTGGCCCACCTGCAAAGGCAGGAGGCCAGCTTTGAAGGACTAACTGGTGGGCTGGGATCACAGTTCTGGAAGCTTTATGGTTGAGGAATTATTTGTTCCCAGGAAAGTCAGTCTCTGTGATATTCTCAATTACATGAGGTTCTGCCTTTCCTGGATCAAGGTGACCACAGGTTTTGGACAATGGTTTCAGACTTCTGGGTGTACCTCTGTAAACCCCTTATGTTGGTGTCCTCAGGCCCATGACCAGGGGGGTAGAGGGACAGGGCCAGCACATATGTGTGTCAAATCTAGGATCAGTATAATTGAGTTGTGGTTTTGCATATAACTCATCATATCAAGGATGTGCATCGCAGTAGCCCTAGGGACATCCATGTCAGAAAGTGTTGTCCCCACCACAGCCAGTAAAACCTGTGACTTTGAGCGCTCTGCAGCATGTGTTCCCACTGCAAGAGAAGTGCTATCTCTGCTTAAGTAGCTAAATCAACATTTGAAGGCTCTGGAAAAGTTGACAAGCATCTTCTTGTGGATCCACTGCTCTGGTAGGCATGAGTAGCTGCTGGGGCCAGGGAATATCCATTGTACAAGGTGACTAAAGAAACATCCCAGACATAAATCTGCATGTTAAGGTTCCACTTGGCCTTTAATCCAGACGCCAAAGAAGTGTGTGTGTGTGTGTGTGTGTGTGTAGCTTGCTTAGTTTATGCTGAACAGTCCAGTAAATGTAAATCATTTGAAGGCTGACTGTTTTCTACTAATCATTGGTTTCCATTTGTGAAGGCCAGTGGTGGCAGTGGGGTTCCTACCCAGCTTCCACAGCTCTTCATGCTCAGTGGGCCTGTGCTATGTCCACTTCCCCCAGTGAGGGAATGGACAGGAGGATCTTTGAATTCCATCAGTGCTCACTGCAGAAAACAAAGGCCCACAGGGCAGGAGCCAGACTGGAGTCCACAGCGCGCTACACACCCAGTCCAGCTGTCCTCCCTGGGCACCCTGCACACAAAGTCCAGGGTCACCTCCTGCAGTGTTCCTGAGACTTAGGGCCAAGTGTTGACTCCCATACCTGCTTCTGTATCCTGGCTAATAAAGGCCTTTAACTCCCACGGTTTTTATTACCTTTTACAGGTGTTGCTCAGAACGGACGGCATTCAGAACACCTGTCCTATTTGTCTGCAAGCCAGGTGGTGGAGCAGCAGAGAGAGCATTTCAGATCTGTGGGTATGAAGCACTTGAGGTGAGGGGTTGGATATGCCATGCAGTCAGACAGTAGCACTTAGTGAATGGGGTCACTAAGCCACAGGGCTCTTCACTGCCCAGTAGGCAGGACGGAGGAAGCAGTCTTCAGGAAGATCTTTGCTGCTGAAGGAACCTTCTGAACAGCAGAACTCAGCCATGCACTCTCTTAGCCGGGGACCCAGGGTGGACAAGCACAGGACAGTCCCTGCTCTGCACCCTGAGAATTCAAGGGCAGATTGCAGAAGGAAAGAGGTTTATAGATTCCACTCTGTAGTGTTCTTCTCCTTTTCAGTTTTCCATAGCAATAGGATTCTGACAAGAGGACACCCCCTTTCGGGCTTGTCAGCTTCTGAAGCATGCAGGGCACCACACCTTTACAGCAGTCACAGTGATCCTAATGCAGGCTGTGGGCGCCTGTGCTTTCAGTGTAGCCTGCATCCATCACCTCATTCTAGCAATCCTGGGAATCCTCTTGAAGCCTCCCCAGGGGATTTTGAGCCAGAGCTTTTGAAGCAATTTGGGACCCAGGATTGGGTGGGGAGATGGCAAAATGAGAGACATACACAAGAGGATATGTAATTTGACATGGGCAGGGTTCTTTGCAAGAATTCTCCAGCCCAGCACATGGCCTCTGGCTGAGTGATGGCAATTTAAAAGTAAGACACGTCTTTTTCTTTGTGCCCTGAAACCTGCTTCACATTTTGTTAGACGCCACAGCCTTCTCAGGAGTAGTAGACAAGGCAGGCTATGCAGGGACCACTGGAATGGGGTCACTGTCCAGACCCTGGGCTGTCAGGAGAGAACAGGGCTGCATACCTGCAGGACACAGCCTGCTGGCTCTGCTTATGACCTCGCTTAGCTCAGGGCCCAAGTGAAAATGCTGATAAGCCCAGTGAAGGCCAGGTCCTGGCCAAACGAGTTTAATTGGAAGCAGCGGTGGAAATCAGTGGGGAAAAAGACAATCCTTTCACTGCAATCTGGAAGCACTATGTGTAGGTGGCTAGGGAGACAAGTAGCTGGGAGGCAGTGACAGGTTCAGACGAGGCTGCATGTGCTGGTGATGGGTGGAATTCATGCTCAGGGATTGAGAAGGCAACTGTCAGGCACATGGGGACAAAAGCCTACTTTCCTTGGGATGGGGGAAGACCAGGATTTGAGGGTAGGCAAGGAAGAAATCACAGTGACTGTCTCAGAGCACGTGCAGGAATGAAGTTCATATGTAAATCAGGAGCAAGGGAACCTGAGTCCTGACTTCACAGCTGTCCTTGAACCTGGGCATGCTACTATGAATTGTATAGATCTGCATTTTTAAAAAAATCTATAGTTCTTGGCTCAGAACTCCGACCTATCCTGGCATCGCAGCCATGTTCTGCCTCACACTCTGGAGGAGGGTGCTGCAGGGAAGCCAGGAGAAATGTAGGTGCAGTCATGCCTGTGAGGTAAGGTGCACACAAACCCAAGGACAGGGCACAGGGCTTGGTACAGCTGAGCCCACAGACGCTTGGAGAGGCTGCCAGGGACAGCACAGAACTCCACACCCTCCCCATGTACATCTCTTCACCTGGATCCCATCACTTGGGAAATGTTAATGTTTCTGTGTTATGTGAGCCACTCAACAAACTAAGGAAGCCCAGGAGGAGGTCATGGGAACCGATGTGTTCCTCAGTTTTCTGTGACTGTGAAAAGCCCCTGAGGTCAACCAACTTTTAAGAAAGAAAAGATGATTTTCAGAGTTTTGGAAGTTTAAGTGCATGACGATTTATTTCATTGCTTTGGGTGGTGGGGTTGCATGGTAGAGGAGAGCCATTCCCCTCATGATTGGAAATGAATGAGTTAAAAAAAAAAAAGGAGACTAGGGAGCCAATATCCCCTCCAAAGGCACAGCCCCAGTGGTCTCACTCCTTCTCCTGGGCCCCACATCTTAAGCACTCTGCTAGGCTGGCAACTGTGTCCCAGGCTGGTGACCAAGCCTTAGCTCATGGGCCCTTGGGGCTCACTGTCTAGCCACATGGCAGAAGCCATGGTGAAAAACCTGGAGCTGTGACTGCATCTCAGGTGGGGAAGGGCAACCTTGGGCCCTGAGACCTCAAGGTGCAAGACCTGACATTACCTTCTGGTAGGCACTGTCAGGAGAGAACCAGAGTGAGGGGGCCAGCAGGCCTCTGCTGCAGAGCTCGTCGCTTGCTTGCTGGTGGAGAGAAATCCCCACATCTCTGGTTTTCCCTTCTCTATAATCACCCTTGGGAAAAGTCCCAGATAAGAGTGGGGCGTCTTTGGAGTAGAGCCTGGCAGGGTGAAGCAAAGCTGATTAAGGGGCATGTGTACCTCTGGGGTCTGCCCAAGGGGCTATAGGGCTCCTGCCCTTGCTCAAAGTGAGCCCTCAGTTGAGTTGACACATTTTCCCAGAGGATTTCAACATGGGTTCCAGGAGGGCCCATTCAGTTTCCTGTTCTCTGTCCGGCAGATGGCTGCATTGGCTTGACAATAACATTCATATTTCTCATTGCTGTTTACACGATGATGTCCTGCTTGTCAAGCTCAGCTGAATGGTGCCAAGCACACACACAGCAGCCAGCCCCTCCTTGAGCCAGAACCAGGTTGGTCCCTCTGCGGAGCCTCTATGTGTCGCTGCAGGTGGTTAGACACAGTGAGTGATGCCTTCCCCTGACAGCATCTGAAGGGACAAGGACTAAAATTACCTCCCTCTGCCCCCACCCCACCCCCACTTCCATGAAGCCATCAGAACACCTTACATTCTTGGATAGGCTGTTATTACCTTTCCTTTGTCTACTGCATGTCTGCAAAGCACATCAAGATAATAATAAAGGCAGCAGTTATAACTTGCACTCATATAGGGCCTTACTCGCAGGGCTCTTCTACCCCTATTATCTCATTTTAAACAGCCAGATTGATATAGGGGAATGAAACTCCAGACCTACTAGATGTCCGGTAGGAGTTCGTGTTCTCTAAAATTGAAGAATGAATTTTAGGAACAACAGAGGTTAAGAGCAGAATATATTGAGAGAAAGAAAGCTTCTGTCTGAGACAGAAGGGGTCCCGAGTGGGTTGTCAAAGACTCTCTTTTCTAGGGACTTTTATAGAGTAAAACCACAAGGTTAGATGGGTCCAAGGTGGGGAAAAATAGGAACTCGCAAGGTGGGCATATGGCGGGACAGAACTGTGGTCAACCAATAAGATTAATTGCTCAGGTAAATGGGGGAGCAAGTCACACAGTCAGCGGCCATGCTTAGCAGCAGTGACTCTTCCTGTAGTGGGGTGGGATGCTGACTCCTACTTCCTCAGGGAAATAGAGAACTATTTGGACTGTGGATCCTTAGGATGTGGTTGTATTTGCTTTGCCTTCTGTCTTGAGAGCTGGCCCACAGCAGGAGGTACCTATCTCCTCAGAGGTCACAAGTATCTGAACTTCTGCTCTGGCTCCTTGAGGGCTCAGCCCTGTCTGACTGCCTATCATGTTTCTAACTAACTCAGCTGCCTGTAGTAAGACGGTGCCACTAAACAGTCACAGGTGTGCTTTCCTCCTCTGTAGGCTGCAGTGAGCAAAGCTGGAAAGGGGTCTGGGAAGTTCCTCCTAGAGCCCCAGCTCCCACTGTGGCCTTTGCCATGGCTTCTCTGTTGCCTTTACTTTGGAGGGTCCTAAGCAAGTACAGAGGACCACCTGGATGGCAGTCCTTGAAAGAAGAGCAATTGTCTTCATTTTGGCTAAACCTGGTCTTACATGTATCAATAGGTACAGAGCTGGCTAGGACTTTTCTTTATCCCCTCTGTTAGCTTTAAGCAATGCAAATTGGTCTGCCCCAGGTGCTGTTGTGTAGTCTTCCAAGCAAACCGACAGTGAGTGATGCTCCACCCCAGAGCTCCCAAGAAGCCTGTGTGAGCTGGGTGGGAAGGAGAGCCACGCTCCATGTTGTTGGCTGAGACCAAGCCTCAAGAGGCTATGACTTCCCAGGGCATAAAAGATTACACATCAGAGCTGAAGCATGGACCCCAAAGCATTAGACACTACCTTGAGCTGTGTTATGCAGATTCCTTCTTCTGCATATCTCCCCTCTCTCTGCATATTACAGAGGTGATTTCAGGTCTTCTATCTAGCCCAGATCCTGGCTTTCACATACTTCTCACCATTCTCACAGTCACTCATCCCCCATGACACTCCCTACATGACTCGCTTCCCCATTTGTCCCTGATTTGATCAACTTTACCTGAACAATTAATCTTATTGGTTGACCATAGATGTGTCCCACCTTATGTTTGCCTTATGAGTTCCATGTTTTCCTCACCTTGGACCTATCTCACCTTATGGTTTTACTCTATAAAAGTCCCTAGAAAAGACAGTCTTTGGTAACCCACTTGGGATACCCTCTGTCTGTCTCTCAGACAGAAACTTCCTTTCTCTCAATAAGCATCCTCTGCTCTTAACCTCCGTTGTTCCTAAAATTTATTCTTCCATTTTAGAGAACACGAATTCATGCCAGACATCTATTAGGCTGGGAGTTTCATTCCGCTGTATCAGACTTGGGACCCCTTGGCTGCTCACCATTTTGGATGTATAATTGTGCCTTTATTTATGCCATAGGATCGCTTCTTGGCCTTTTGGCTAAGATCAACTGTAGTATTTATGCCATAGGTTGCACTGGAAGTGGTAGAGTGGAATTAACTCACTAGAATTCCAATGATTTTCTTTTGAGATTACAAATGTAAACTTCACTGACTGTGAGGAGGGCTGGGAAAGGTTTTCAATAATAGCAAGAGCCTGCCAGAGCGGGTCTCCCTCATCGAACTTAAGGTGGCTTTAGATCAGCATCCCTGACCCATGAGACATTGGACTCCCTTGTAGCAGGACAGCAGCTGCTTTTGTGAGGAGTGGCCATGCTGTCTGTCTCTTGGCAATTCCAGCTTTGTTTCCTTTACTTACCTCCAATAGTACCATAACTAGCTAAGGCCTAGCTAAAGATGAGTTTTTGGTTAACTCTGCTCTGAGTTAACCTACTCTTACTCCTTTCTATATGCCCTACTCCTTTCCTACTCCTATTCCTTTCTGTATGCCCACCAGCTCCTAAGAGAATGTCTGCTTACCTGAGTGCTCTGCTACTTTCTTTCTTTCCAAGCCTATTGCTGATGTCTGTGCTGTGACATCTATGGGACAGGGGAAGGCTGGCGGACTATCACCATGCCAGTCCCATGGCGGGCCATGTCAGCACATCTCCTCTTTGGCTGGGACACCTTTCTCTTCCCTGTGCAGCTGATTTAGCTTCTCTCTGGCCATCTACCTTGTCCTTCAGGGCCTGTCCAGGTCAGTTTTCCAGCTTCCCTCTTGGGTTCCTGCTCGGATTCTCTCAGGCTCAGACCTTCCCAGAGGATGGAGAATTTGGATAGCAGTGTCAGGTTCTCTTTGGGGACTGGTGGAGAGACTCGGGTGACTCTCCATTAATTTTAGTCAGGACTTACTCAAATCCATATGCCTTTCTTGTAAAATCCAAGGTCTCCTCATTGCCCTGTATTTATGAGGCACTTGTGGTGTGCTCAGCACAGGGCAGAAGGAATAAAAAGGGACAAAGGAAGACTCAAGAGGAAAGAGGTGTTGTTTGTTTTTGTATGAATATCCCATCCAATTGGGGACCTGTGATTAACACTAACACCGCACTGGCGTTGTTTGTTTTTGTATGAATATCCCATCCAATTGGGGACCTGTGATTAACACTAACACCGCACTGGCATACGAATGCACATAATCTCATTTTTATTTAAAAGTATCTTTACATAATTTCATTTTTATTCACCACCCCTAAGCCCACCCTGATGGATCCAGGTGCTGAATGGCCAAGGGTGGTGATTTTGTTCCAGGGGTTCACTGCAGGCTTCATCTCTGTCTATGGTCTGGTGTTGTCTAAGGCTATGGGAGCTCTTGCTAAACTTCATGCAAGCCTGTGTTGGCATACATGTAAAAATAACATGCTAAATTATTTTCCTTGGAGTGAAATGGATTTGCCTTTCATCTTGCAGATTTTGACTTTCTGAGCTGGGGATGGTGGTGCACACCTGTAATCTCAGCTACTCAAGTTGAGGCCAGTGAGTGCCACTTAGTGACTTAGTGAGATCCTATCTCAAAATAAAAAGGGCTGGGGATGTGGCTCAGTGGAAGAGCCTTTGCCAGACATTTGCCAGGCCCTAGTGTTCAATCTCCAGAACCACAAAAAACAAAACAAACAAACAACAAAAGGCTTTTTGAATTTAGAGATGATTATTGTTCAAGCCAAATCTAGTGTGTGTGTGTGGGGGGGTTGTGGTGAGTGTGTGTGGAGCTGTTCTTGAATAGCTTCACCTGTTTTTGCTTCACCTGATAGGTTGAGAGCCAAGGAGTCATGCAGTTGATCCTACCCAGGTAGAGTGTGGCTTATCTCCTGCAGTACCTGGTGTGTCTGTGAAATTGGTGCCACTAGCTACTTTACAGTATCTCTGGGTGGATTTACGTGTAGTTGACTGAACAATAGCCTCTAAAGTTATCAGATCCTTATCCCTGAAACTTGAAAACTTTCCTTTTTTGGGTGAGGGGAGAGGATCTTTGCAGACATGATCAAGTTAAGGACTCTGGGATAGGAAGATGATCCTGGATTGTCTGTATTTGCCCTGATGTCACCACACATTGAAGTTAGAGCACAGAGAGGTCTGAGGATTCTGGTTTTGGGGCTTGGTGTGCTCAGTTGGTGAGGTACATACTTAGCATGAGTGAGGCTCTACGTTTGAACACACACACATACACACATACATACACACACACACACACTGTAAGAGGAATTTTCTCTTGTTAAATGTGCATGGTCTACGCTGCTCTATGCTGCTCAGCTCCTCCCAATATTCCAGGAATTGAGCCGTTATAGTTTAAAGCTGCCTAGGTTAAATTCGGACAAGGATAGAGCTGACTAGAAAACCTGGGTTGCGAGATAAAAACAGCCCCCTCCCATGCTTAAGGAATTTATGGAATGTATCTTCGCTGAGCATCTGCTGCCCATAGTAGGAAGCGCCTTCCGCTGCCCGACTCTAGACCTCCCTATAGTCGTCTCCTCCAATGAATGTAAAAAGCCATTTAAACTAACCAATGCCTTCTGCTTCTGTAACCGCACTTGCCAAAGTCCTTCCTTGCTTTGTTCTATAGCTTAAAAGCCCTGCTCCGGCTCAACTCGTGGCTCTCTGTTCCTGCGTGTTCAGTGAGCCCCACGCATGCTTGGATAATAAAAACCCCTTGCCTATTGCATGAGAAGGCGTCTGTTGGTTTCTTCCTACACGCGGCGGGCGTCTCGACCCTCACAACACAGATTCTGGCCCTAAAGTTTGGAGCGATATGGCCATCAGCAAAGGAATGCTAGTTTGCTACTTTGTGGATTCTTCACCAGAGCTTCCAGAGGGAGTTTGATTTCTGCCTAGGGAAACCGACTTCCAATGTCTGGAGTCCAGAACTGTGAAAGAATACATTTCTGTTGCTTTAAACCTCCAAATTCCTGGTAATGTATTACAGCAGTCATAGGAGACAGTGTGCAGTATAATACATAAATCAGACAGCATGGTGCTGGACACAGATGTCAGTTTCAATGACCATTCACTTCCTGGGCACTTTGGGTAAATTACTTAATCTCAGTTTAAACCTTAATTTTTTTCACCCATAAAATGGTAGTAAGAGCAGCTCTTTCACAGGGTTGTTGTGAAGATGAACTGAGAAAATGCTTACAACAGATCAGACTCTGCTGACATTGGTACTGTGGATATTCTGGCCTGGGTCATTGTTTTTTGACAGGACTGTGCTGGCCAAGGCAGGCTGTCTAGTGCATCCTTGGCCTTACTCCAGGTCAGTAGTATCCCTTTCTGTGGATGTGATGGTTGATTGATTGTGTCAGTTTAGGTAAATTATGCCTGACTAAATTGACTATGTAGTTCTGGGTGTGGAAAGGCCCACCCTAGGAAGGGTTATCAACAGAATGCTGTAGAAAGGGAAACAAAGAAGGAAGGCTACTTCTGTTTCTTTGGAGGAGCTCCAGGCTTGTGACCAGATCCTTCAGATCTCCGACATGTAGCCTTTTTGCACTCTTCCACACTTGACTCTTGGGGGTAGACTAAGCTTATAATTTCTTGTATATTTGTATATCTTGTATTATATCTGTTTCTCTAGTGGGACTGACTGATACAACGGGTGATAGTGGGAAAATAGCTCCAGACATTGCCACATGTTCCCTAGGGACAAAATCAGCCTTGAGAACTGCTTGTAGTAGACTCTGGCTTATAGAAGGTGCTTAGCAGATAGTAGTTACTATTGTTTACTGAATGAATATGTTGCACATGGTGGCGGTAGACCATGGTGTGTAAGAGCTTGGGCCCAGGGCTCAGGTTGCTTGGCTTCTAATCCAAGTTCTATACTTCACAGTTCTATAACCCTGGGTATATTTTTTAACATCTCTGTGCCCTAGGTACTCATTTTGTTAAAAAAGAAATATAATAAGTGTCTTGGTTACTTTTCTGTTGTTGTTGAGACAAAATACCTGATGCCCAAAATGAAGGAAGGAAAGGTTTATTTATCTTACAGTTTTTGGAGGTTTCAGACCATAC
Organism: Hydrochoerus hydrochaeris; assembly: GCA_004027455.1. Lineage (NCBI taxonomy): Eukaryota > Metazoa > Chordata > Mammalia > Rodentia > Hydrochaeridae > Hydrochoerus > Hydrochoerus hydrochaeris. Next base: position 238,096 of record PVLA01002708.1, read on the forward strand.
TCAGCTGGCTCCAAGACAGGCTAAATGGCAGCCATTCATGGTCGCCCCAACCAACAATAGCAAAAAGGGCAAAAGGGAAGAGCATGCCTCCTTCCCTCCCTTATATTGTATGCCAGCTCCCCACCTCTGGGTGGGTGCAGCACTCACTTGCCAATCCCAGTGCTAGACAACGAACCAATCACAAAAGCGAGACTCAGCTGCCTCCACGGCTAATGAGGCAGTTGTAAATCTAACAGTAAGATTTACTTCACAGGCTTATTATAAAGATTAGATAGTTGATCCTGGTAAAGCATTTCAGTTAGTATTTGCATATTGTAAACCTCAATGATTTTCACTACAATTGCTATTTTTTGCCTCAGGATAAGAAGCTGGAAATCACAAGGTAGCATGGCTGAGGCAAACAGCCTTGGGTGGCAGCCCTCCCTCAGCTTCCTTTCCAACCCAGCTCTGTAGGAAGCCTGTCCAGATGCCCTGTCCTAGCAACTCCTCATGGCAGTTCACCGTAATTATAGCATCATTTTTGTGTGGCCTGGCCATCCCATATGGAGTTATGATCCTATCTTCTGCAGGGATAGAGCACTGGTAGCCATGAGGATGTGAGGGTCCACACAGTTGAGGGGGCTGGGATTCCATGATTCATTATAAGGGTGGAGCATTGATCCTTAGTTCTTGCTGCTCAGTGCCTCAGAAGCTAGCAGGATTGCAGACGAGTTGATGTAGACTGGCATTCGATGCACCACAGGCTACAGGTTCTCTGGCAGAGGCAGGAGGGTTTGGCATGTAGTTGGAGAAGTTGTGACAACACTTGCCAGGCTTGTATCAGTCAGCTCTCCATTACTATAATGAAATACTTGAGGCAATTAACTTACAAGGAGAAAAGGTTTGTTTGAACTCATAGTTTTGGATGTTCTGGTGTAAGATCAGGTGGCCCCTGTTGCTTTCAGCCTTTGGCAAGGGTGGGACATCAGGGCAAGAGTGAATGGAGTAGCAAACTACTTAAGGATCATGATTCAGGCAGCAAAGAGAGAGAGAGAGAAAGTCCTGGGTCTCCTTTTAAGGCAACCTCCAGTGACCTCAGGGCTTCTGCTAGGCCTCAGTACTCCAAGTTTCATTGTGTCCCAATGGGACCAAGGGCCTGTAGACAGTCATCCAAACCACAGCACTGCTTCAAAAAGAGGGCTTAACATTTTGATTTCTCTCCAATCTGTTAAAAAGCAGTCCTGAAAAGGCAGTTAAGAGTTGACAGACTGCATGACCAAGTCTAGGAGCACCAGTCTAGGGCCACCAGAAAGAGAGGAATGGAGACAGGTGCACCCTCCTTTCATAGAGGACACTCCTGAAGTTTTACCTACACATCCCCTCCTCATGACAATAGTAGTCACAAGGGTGCACCTACTCAAAGCTGGGTTGGAGCTGTCAGCTAAGAGTATTGCTAGACACTTCAGAATTAGAATTCTGGGCCAGGGGTGGTAACATTCAGCTGTGGACTCTGTACTTTGGAGGCTAAGACAAGAGGACTGTGACTTCAAGCCCAGCCTGGGCTATATAAGTTGTTCCAGGTGGGCCAGGGCTTCACAGAGAGACCTTGTCCCTAAAAATAGTCACAACCACCACAACAAACTAGAAATCTTAACCAAAAAATGGGGAACAGACATAGGGATAGTTAATCCACAGATCTAGTTGGGTAAATGTTCTAAGAAGGAAACAGTTTCTACACTAAATACTGTGATTTGACAGAAGAATACCAAAGTCCAATGTTATAAACTAAAAGAGGTACATTTAGGAGATCATTTGGGAGCAGGTAGTACCAACCTGTTGTTATATTTCTCTAATAGGCCTTTATGAACCCAATATTTCCCCAATGTAGTCACAAATCTAAATCAGGTTGATACTTGATCCAAATATCTCTTCCTTAGGACTAATCCGGACTCCAGTAATGATTCATTAATGATCTCTAATCTTTACCTTAAATCATGCTGTCCGGTGGGCCTGGGCAGGATGTGTTTTATACTCCCTCCTGTAACATTAATCTTACTGTGCCTAGACAAGAGTCCTTAAATCTAATCCCTCTCTTAACTTTAAATGTATCCATTACCGTAATCCCAACTCTTACCCTAATGCCAACCCTAACTCAACCTTAATCGTCACCCTCTGTAACCCACATTCTAACCATAACTTCACATCAACCATAAATTGTTTGTTCTCCATCTCTGTGACAAAATACCTGAGGTAAGTATCTCAGAAGGAGGAAAGGTGTCCTTGGCTACAATTTCAGTCTGTAATTGGTTTGGGTCTGCAGCGAGGCAGCACACAATGGCAGAAGTATGTGGCAGAGGAATACTCTCAGTTCACATCGCCCGGAAAGTGAAGAGCGATACAGGAAGCAGCCAGCATCCCCTTCCAGAGTGTACACCCTGTGTCTTCCTTCTACTTGGCCCCTCCTCTTAAAGAGTGGCACAGGCTGTGACCAAGCCGGCCTATGGGGAACATTTAAGACATAAACCACCCCTAACCTACCTTTAATGTGAACCCCAACTCTACCCCAATTTTAACCTACCTCTTTTCTGTTCTCTGATTTTAACCCTGATTCTAAACTTTACTTTCTCTCCTAACCTTAACTTTTACTTAAACCCAAACCCCATCACAATTCTGACTTCAACCCAGACCCCAACCCTAATGCTAATCTAATCCTATCCTCTCTACCAACTCAACTTCACCTGTACAGGTGGGCTGGCAGGACAGGAGTGAGTGGCCATTCGTTGGTGGAAGAATCTGGGACATCAGCCTTGTGTAGGTGGCCTGCTTGGCTCTCTGGGCTACAGCACCAGATATGAATGTGGGGGTGCTGGAGGCAGAGCTGTATCAGGGTTAATGTCTCTGCAGACCAGAGACCAGCAGCCTGCCTGAGCACTGGTGGGTGTTGCTCTGTGGGTGGCAAAACCTCAGGATGGTAGTCAGCCAACTGGGCATTCACATCGGGTTTAAATACAATTGTAGCAAATTGTGCTGATTTCTACATGCTTGGATTTAGTAGTTTTTGAAATCATCTTCTAAATGTATGTAAATTATCCACTCTGTCCCTGCATCCAGCAGTTTTGTTAAAAGGACTGTGATTTTTCCTAAGAGGGCTGTAATTTTTGTAGGAGGGCTTTACAGTATCTCTCACAAGCACTAACTAGCTGGGCATGCACCCAACTGGAGATTCAAGTGTGGCATGAAAGAGCATTAGCAAAATTCACAGGAACAAAGAACACTTTTGAGAGAGCAGAAGAAAAGCAATAGATGGTCTTGAGTCTAGGTAATTTGGCAAATGAGTTTTGGGTACATGTCAGGCATGAGAATTGTCACCGTGGGAAGTCAAATATAAGAAAGCTTGGGAACCAGGGAGGCAGAGCAAGCCCAAGACAGGAATTGCTGCCTACTCTCTCTGCCTTCTGCCTCAGTGTCACAGCATCAGACAGGTGACCAGAGTCCTGCAATAAAGAAAACGTACTCCACAGAATTATGACTAGCACTGGGAGGAGGGAAGTGGGGGAGGCTGAAGCACTGGGACCCATGCGGGCCACTGCTCTCACTTCCCAACATGGCTTGTTCTGCAAGGCTCTGCTTTTCCTGGAACCCAAACTGATTGCAGGCTTAGGACAAGGACTAGAGATTTCTAGGCCTTTGGAACTGAAGTTGTCAAAGCTGGAAATGAGATGTCCTGGAAAATCCTACAAGTGACTTTATTCTTATCTTGGTGTCCTCAGTCTGGAAGGGAGACAAATTAGGATAGGTAAGTGATGAACGTGGCTGCCTGCAGAAATGAACAGGGACCCAACCAGGAGTTTAAAGGAGAAAGACACTGAGCTGATGGCAGGGTGCCAGCTTCATTCTGCTTTTAGTTACCATGGGACACCTATTAAATTATGAGGCTCCGTGGTTGAAGAAGAACTTCTAGATGGAGCTGGAAGACTGCAGTCCTTGCCACACAGCTGGGAAAGGCTGCAGTGTTCCCAGTTTGCACTCTCCTCACTGATGAGGTGCTGCAACTGGCTCATGGCTTCTGATGCTGCATCCTAGGCAACTCTTTTTCACCTCAATATCATGTTGGCTGTTGGAAATTGTTCAGGTGGGAGTATTTGCATCATGGAAACGCTACAAATCAGGATGCTTTTTTTTGGAGGCCTTGGCCAATCAATGTTCACGGGCATATACTTCCAGCTTTTCATACTCTCATCACCTCTTTCTGCTTCCTGCTGGCTGAATCTAGTACGAAGTCAGAGTGATATAGGAGAAGGAAATCCTATATGTCCAGTATGAGTTTGTATTCTCTTAAATCGAAGAATGAATTTTAGGAACAACAGAGGTTAAGAGCAGAATATATTTATTGAATATAAAAGACAAAGCTTCTGTCTGAGAGATAGAAGAGGTCCCGAGTGGGTTGCTAAGGACTGTCTTTTCTAGGGGCTTTTACAGAGTAAAATCATGGGATGAGACCGGATCAAGGTGGGAAAGACTGGGAACTCACAAGGCAGATGGGCATAAAGTGGCTCAGAACTATGGTTAACCATTAAGATTAATTGTTCAGGTAAAACTGATTAAATTGGGGACAAATGGGGGAGTGAGTCACATAGAAAGCTGGCATTCTTAAGAGAGCAGTGACTCTTCCCTAGGGGGATGGGATGGTGACTCCAGACTTCCTCAGGGTGATAGGGAGCGATTTAGAATATCAGTCCTTAGGATATGGATGCATTTGTTTGATCCTTTGTCTTGAGGCCTGGCTCACAGCAGGTGTCTGTCTCCCCCACAGTTGGAGGTATCTGGGCTTCTGCACTGGCTCTGTTGAGGACCTAGCCCTGTCTCACTGCCTGTATTTCTAACTCAGCTGCCTATAAGAGGTCAAAGGAGCCTGGGGGAGTCACTGTGGCTCAGTCTTTGGGGACAAATAAAGAGCAGGGCAGGGGGAGGAGGGTGGGAGGCAAGGGCAGAAAAAGTAACCAGAGCACCTCACTGTCACATTTCATTCCCTCATCCTGCTTAATTATTTTTTTATTTTATTTTTTTATTTTCCATGAAAGGATTTTTTTATTCAAGTAATTGCAAGCAGGAAACCAGTGGGGGAGCCCAGGCTGGGATGAATAACGGCTACCCTCCCCGACAGAACAGGGGAGCTGGTGGCCCCTACACCCTTCCACTGTCAACATGGGCCCTCCTCACTCCGTGGCAGTATCCTAGGGGCAGCGCCCCACCTTTCCTGGGACTGGGGTGCTCTGCACCCAGTCTGGGCACAGACTCCGAATCCTGGGGAGGGAACAGGTCAGAACGGGAGGCGGTGAGGATGAGTGTCTGGCGCTCGTGGCAGCAGCAATGACAAATGTCTAAGAATGCAACATTGAACAAAAGCCACCACGATGGCCCAGAAGTAGTCTGTGAACAGAGGAAACGATGGAACCTGAGCCTTGGGGGATGGGGTGGGGGGGACAGGGCAGGAAGGCAGGGGAAAGCCTGGCCTCAGGGGCTGCCACAGGAGCTCTCGGGTGTGGCTCCTTCCTGTGCTTCAGGGGGTGTCCAGCCTGGGGTGGACTAGGAAGGTGGGGAAGAGCAGGTGGGTGAGCCCTACAGGCGGCGGTGTTTAGGAGCCCCACCCCCACCCCACTGTCCTTAGGGCTGCGGCCAGCACAGCGGGGTGGGGGGTCACAGTGAGATGGGGCTAGAGAAGCCCTCCCAGGCCCCTAGAGGGAAGCTGGAGGGAGCCTCGAGAAAGAGAAGGGCCCCTCAAGGAAGAGCTCAGAGAGCAGGGACCCCGAGGCAGACGGGTGGAGGGTGCTGCTTAGCGGATTGTTACCCTCGTCCAGGGAGGCGAGTGCGCGCAGGCCGGGCCGCTGCTGAGCCCAAGGGAGCTGCTCCGACCGCGCCGCACTCCCGCGCCCCGCACTCCGTGAGTGGGCAGGGCGAGGCGGGGTGACGCGGGGTGACAGGCCGGCGGCGCAGACGGCGCCAAGGTGTCCAGTCCCAGGAGGACGGCGCTTCTCCGGGGCGGGTGGGGGCGCTGCGCGTTCACTGTTCCTCCTCCCTCCTCACCTTCTCCAGTTTATTTGGGTCTGCCCGGTGGTTTCCTCCCTGGAGCACGGTGGTTTCCCCATCTTGGCAGCACCGGTGTCTTTGTTCCCTTTTGGTTGGTCAGAGGGCTAAGTGTTGGCACTTAGCTGGGCGCCTTCTGGCCCGCTGCCAGCGCCCCGGGAAGCGCTGGACTTGCTAGGGGCTGCTTGTGTGGCCTCGCTTCTCAGTGTCGTCCTTTTCCTGCTTGGAAGCCAGGGGCTGGCTGGACTTGGAACAGGACTTGCTCATCTTCTGTCTTGGTTACTGGGACAAAACACTAGACACCCAAAATGAAGGAAGGAAAGAGTCATTTACGGGGGAACGCGCCTCTTCTCCCTTGTAGTCTACACAAGCACCTTCCCCCACCCCCTCACAAAAATCTTGCTCCTCTTGCACAGGTTGAGGATATTTACAAAGTAAGGTTCCTGGCTCCCTGCTGAGTCTCTCAGTTAAATTTCTAAACTTCTCAAGTTGACACAATGTATGAACCATAATCCACCCCTCCTCAACTTGTCAACCAGCCTCCAGATACAAAAGCATGCTTATTCTTAACATTTTGCAACTTGGACATTGTAACACAGTTTAACAATCCTTAAGAACCAGCATTAAGTCTGTCAACATTATATTACATTGGAACCTTAACATTTTGCCCCAGGCCTCCCAAAGACTCATACACATCCTGTTATGCAAAAGGCATTTAGTCCATCTGCAAGAGTTGCCAAAGTCCTAAGAGTTTCAGCATTGCTGAAAAGTTCAAGTCCCAAATCTCCTCCAAGATGGAAGAAAAACTCTTAGCGGCAAGTACAAGTGAAAACAAAGTCAAACACTTCCAACATGCAATGGCACAAGATAAACATTTTCATTCCAAAAGTTACAAACAGGGGGATACAAAGGATTGGGACCAAAGTAAATCCAAAATCCAGGAGCACAAACATTAAACCGTGTAGTTCCCTGAGAAGCATCCAAGGCAATCTGTGGCAAATTGTGAGCTCCAAAGGGCTTGTGCGACTCCACCCCTGTGGCACTTCTGCTGGTTACTGATCCCACAGCCTCTCTCTTGGGCTGGCTTTGCTCCCTCCTTGCAGGTTTCTCTAGATGATCCACATTCCTGGCTTTTCCGAACTTCTGTGGTCTCCACAATAGAGGCATACTGCTTGGCCTCTCAGGCCTTCTGGAATCAGGATGGAAGCCTTTTCAACCTCAGAACTCCAGCATTCTGTATGCACCTAAAACCAGCACCATATGGATGATGCTAAGGTCTACTGCCAGCTGGAATGGTAGCTAGGCTCTCCTCTCTTTTGGCTGTAGGGGTCAACAGCCTGGATCACTGGGCACTTTGAACCTGATTGTAAGGAACAGATGCTCTATGCTGCTGCCATTCTGAAACATGGTGCTCGGAGGCTTTCTCCTCAAAGCAAAGTCTACTTTTGCAGTTTGGAAGCTGCAAAGGTTCAGGATTTGCTGCTTTTTATGATGCCTTCAGGCCATCTTTTCTATTCTGTTGCTTCTCAGCAATCAAGATTTCCTCAGTTCTATCTTTGCAGTCTACAGCTTAAATGGCCAAACCGAGCATTTTAAATCATCCTGCTGGATCTTTGCTCTTGATTTGCAGCATAAGTCTGGCTAAAACCCCCTAACAATAGCCATACCACAGCCTCAACATTCAACTGCCTTGAAATTTCTTTTGCCAGATTAGTCCATCACCCTTAATCTCTATCTCAGGCAAAGTCTCTGGACATGAGCAAAATGCAGACAAACTTTTCTGCCACACCATAGCACACAACATGTAGAGTCCAACAACCAATGTAGTCTTTCTTTCCAGCAGAAACCTCTAGAGCCTGGCCTTTACTGGCAGGTTTTCTATCAGCCTTTTGGTCTTCTGAGCTCTGACCAGAATCTCCTATGCAGAACAGCCTAAGTTCCAGCTCTATACATTCAAGTGATATATCTAAACCTACCTTTCCAAACTCTTCCTACAAGTCACTCCCAAAGGCTCTCGAAACCTGGTCAGGAGTAGTCACAGCAACAACTTCACTCCTTTGGTGCCAAATTCTGTCTTGGTTACTTTTCTCTTGTTGTTGAGATAAAACACCTGGCACCCAAAATGAAGGCAGGAAAGGTTTACTTAGCTCACTGTTTGTGGAGGTTTCAGTCCATAATCAGCAGGCTCCAACTCAGGGTGGCATAGCACAGGGGCAACATTTAAAGGCAGCAGCCAGAGAAAAATGGGGGAAACAAGCCTATTCTCCTCCTCCCTTATATTGTACACAAGCCCTCCCCCCATAGGTGTGATACTCACAAAATCTCTGTGCCCTCCTCTTGCACAGGATGAGGATATTTATGTAAGAATCCTGGCTCCCTTCTGAGTCTTTCAGTTAAACTTCTAAACTTCTCAAGTTGACACAATGTATCAACTATAACATTTTCCTTCTCTTTGGGGAGGTGGAGCCCTGGCTGGGATGGCCTTTTTGGAGAAGTGCCAGCACCAGAAATAACCCAGGCTTGGAGTCCCAATTAGAGCTGCTTAATTCTTTCTAAAGGAAAGTTAATTGCTGAAAGTTAATTTTTTTTTTTTGAGACAGGGTCTTGCTATGTAGTTCCAGTTAGCTTTGAACTCACTATGTAGCACAGGCTGGCCTCAAATTCATGGCAATCATCCTGCCTCAGCTTTCCAAGCGCTAGGGTTACGGAAACATGATGCCACACCTGCCTAAAAGTTGTTTACTATCAGTCTCCCTCATTAGTATAGAAGTTCCATGGCAGAGGGGACCTTGCTTTCATCTCTAACATCTCTATAGCTCTTGGAACAGTATCTAATATCACAGTTGCTTAACACTGTTGAAAGCCACACTACAAGGTGGAGGGTAAGTGCTTTAAGAAATAGAAGTGCGGGGTTCAGAGTGGGATGAGTCCACGTAATATGAAGCTGCAGGTGCGCGAACATCTGGAGAGAGATGGCGAGCAGACTTAAAATGCAGGGAGTGGAGTTGAAGGAGAAATGCAAACATCTCTTGTGGAGGACAGCAGTCGGCTGGATGTCACTGGGAGATTAAGGGGAGAGGACAAATGTCAAAGGCAGAGCCTTAAAAAGGCAGCAGGAGAAGAGGGAGCCAGAGGAACAGAGGATATCTTGCCAGAGAAAGAGGAGAATAGGACAAGTTAAGGAATTTAAGGAAGGATATTTCAGGGAGAGATGAGGGAAGCCAAGGAGAATCAGCAGTCAGCCAACATGAACTAAAGTTGTGCCAAATGAAGAAGAATAGGAGCTTGAGAGATAGGTGGCCTCCAGACCACATGATGATGGACAGGAATTACTTATGACCAACACGGGGCAGGGAAACAGGGGGTTCAGAAGCCAGATTCCACTGAACATAGTCTACTGTTTTCTTTTCTTTTTTTGGGTACCAGGGTTTGAACTCACGATGTCATGCTTGTCAGGTAGACGCTTATACCGCTGAGCTAAATCCCTGGCCCACAGGGTCTGTTTTTACAATGGGTTATAACATAATGTGAATGAACATTGAAAACACTATGCTAGGCGAAAGGGGCCAATCATGAAAGACTGCACAGTGTATGAGTAGGCAAATCTAAGGGGGCAGAAAGTGGATTAGTGGTTGCCAAGGGCTGGGGCTGGGAAGGGAATGGGCATTGACTGCTGGTGGTTAAAGGAGTTCCTTGTGAATGATTGAAATGTCCCACAATTGGTTGTGTTGGTGCTTGCACAACTCTGTGAATATACTACAAACCACCAAATCGCACACCCTCCAGGGGTGAATTGTATGGTGTGAGAGTCATAGCTCACACGTTCTGCTGCTGAAGGACTAATGACAAGGTAAAGTGCAAGCCCTGTGTTGAATCTACTCTGAGCCACCATTGACTCTCATTATTTTATGTACTGTAATAAACAGTAATACCTACCAGGCATCTCATCACACTGGTTGTGAGATGCCTTCCCATGTCAGAGGGGTTAAAATGTGAGCTGTATATTTTGGAGTCAGTGTGCAGGGCATGCTCATGTGGACAGAGGTGCTGGACCCAGGAGAAGAACAAAGCAGCTGTGAAAGTGCAAGCACCTGGGATGCCCCCAAGTGTGCTGCCAGCAATGTGAGTCTCCACATATTCCTTCCACCCAGTTCCTTCCTTGTGCCCTTGCACAAGGGGCCAGGGACCGCCATCCTGTCTTCTTTCTCTTCTTGTTTTTTTTTTTTTTTTTGGTACTAGGGATTGAACTCATGACCTCACACTTGCCAGGCAGGCGCTTATGCCGCTGAGCTAAATCTCCGGCCCCTATCCTGCCTTCTAAAATGTGGTGCAATATGCATGGTGTAAAGTTGGCTGTTTTAGCTGGTATCCAGTGCAGTGACACTGAGTGCGATCACACCACTCTGCGGCCATCACCAGAACGCTTGATCTTGCAAAACTGGAATGCTGTGTCAATTAAATACTCCTCTCCTGGGCTGGGGATTTGTCTCAGTGGCATAAGTGCCTGCCTTGCAAGCATGTGGTCATGAGTTCAATCCCTGGTACCGATAAAAAACAAAACAAAAAACTCCTCCCCTGACCTGTAATCTCTTCCAGTCTCTGGGAATCTGATAAGGATAGATACCTCCTGTGTAAGAACTCGGATTTTATATGACTGCAGTCAACTTGAGTTGTGACCACCACGGTCGCTGTTGTCCCCACCATCAGTTTTTCCTACAGTTACCCAGCAATCTATGAATAGAGACAAACATTTAGAGTGGTATGGGAAACATTACGATGGGCTCTGGCGCCAGGAATGTGTCTGACTCTGATGTTAGTTTGAGATAAACCAGGGACTCCTGGTTTGGATGAGTAACTTTTGTCTTGACCAATATATACAGCCCTTGTTCTGACTCAACTGGTGGGAATCTGCTTGGTGTTGTTGCTGCCCAGAACCACACTTCTGTTAGTAAGTCCCCCAACTGTTTGTGCCTGGGGCAGTCAGAGATCTGTCTGCCTCTCTCTCTTTGGTGTCATGGCACCTCTGGGCCAGTCCTTGCCTCCTGGGATTGGGCTGCTCTGGAATACCATGTGCATGGATTCATATGGTAGTCCTATGGCATCTACCTTATTTCACATAGAGGTCTTCACCATTGCTTGTCAGTGTTGTCACCTGTGTTAGTTTCCTTCCTTTCCAAGGCTGAATGGTATTCTATGGTAGGTATACATGGTCTTTTGTTTATCTACTCAAACGGTGATTACCTCTGTTACTTTCTTCTCATTGCTGGGACAAAATACCTGACACCCAAAGTTAAGAAAGGAAAGGTTTATTTAGCTCACAGTTTGTGGAGGTTGCAGTCCATAATCAGCTGGCTCCAAGGCAGAGTGGCATGGCAGGGGAAACAGTTCAAGGCAGCAGAAAAAAAGCAAAATCAATAGGAGCAAAAAGGGGAGAGAACAAGACTCTTTTCCTCCCTTATGTTGTATGTAGACTACCACCTCCTAGGGCCTAGGCTCAGGATATTTACAGAGTGAGAACCCTGGTCTCCTGCTGAGTCAGGTAATTAAGCTTCTGAACTTCTCAAGTTGACACAGTTAACAACATCCCAAAACTATGGCATGTTCTCTGCACACTAGGGGCAGAACTGCTGAATTAGTTACTCTTCTAAATGTCTCAAGTTGATACAGTGTATCAATAGTTACAGCGATGCCTGTTAGGGCTACTTGCACATGTTGGGTTGCACTTTGGTGTACAAATACCTTTCTGAGACCCTGCTTTCAATTCTTTTGTGTCCATGCCCAGAAGTAGAATTGCTGCATCATATCTAATTCTGTTTAATATTTTAAGGAAATGCAATCAGTTTCCCATGTAGGCTGTCCTGTTTTACACTCTCACCAGCAGTGCACATGGGTTTCAGTTTTTCCATATTCTCATAAACTCATTTATTTTGGGTGTGTGTTAATATTAGCAATCCTAGTGGATATAGCAACATCCTGATTTTTTTTTGTACCAGGGATTGAATTTACAACCTCACGCTTGCCACTGAGCTAAATCTCCTGCCCTAACATCCTGATTTTGAATGCATAATTCCTCTGCTTTTCTTTAAAGTCTTAGTCTTACTAAATACATGTACTTTAAAGTAAACTTACTTAATTTTGAAATTTTTGAACTCTACTTTGAGAAATCAGTTCAAAAAACATTTACCATGTACCTGCTGGGCACAGGAATCACCACGAGCAGGAGAGGTGGCCCTGCCCGCATTGCTAACAGCTCCCCCAGGAGCACCCCAGCAGTCAGATGGTGCCCACCATCAGAGAGGGTACAGGAGCCCACTCAGTGCACTGAGTCACAGCTATTCCCTCACAGGCATGCCCAGGGATGATGCTTTATCAGCCTTCTGGTGGTCCCTTAGTCCAAGTAAGGTGACTCCTAAAATTAACCATCATAGTTGCCAATGTGGACGAGTTTGAAGATTTCAAATAAAACCTGGCTTCCAAATTTCTTGGTACAATTTGGAAACTAGCACCAATGTGCCTTGCTAGTTGGAGGACAGTAGTTATGTGGGGACAAGGTAGCAGCTGTTCCACTGAACATAAAGATAAGGAGGGCTAATGGCTTCCCTGCGATTCATTCGTCACCCCCTACCCAACCGCCACCAGGGCCGCTTCTGTATTTCGGACGTCAGCCTGAGTCTGCTGGGCTCTTTTGGCAAGTCCTGCTGTGGAGGAGAGCATGAGGGGGAGCTCTGGGTCCCACCTCACTGTCCAGGCTGCTGCCCTGAGCTGGAGGGGCACTGGGCCTGCTGCTTTCAGATGCCTTTCAATTTATCACTCCTGCTGCTTGGCAGCAGCCACCATGTGTCACCTCTGCCTGCTCCTACTATTGCTACAAGGGAGCAGAGGAGCTCTGCACTGGGGGCCAGGCCCTGTCCACTCAATATGGGATGAGCTTCTGGGCTGATGTGGAGGGAAGGCCTTGATTTTAAGCTAGTGTTTGGTGATGTCTCCAGTCCTTGTGGCCAAGTGAAGAGACATAGGCCAGTGGAAGGCAGGAATAAGCAGGTTTTTAACTAATCTAAAGATTGCATCTAGACTGCTGTGCTGCTTGGTTTCTGTTAATGAGGGTCAGTAGAAACAAAACAGAAAATATATTGGCTGCATGTTTAGCGAAGGGCTTCAGCCCTGGAGACGTGCAGGCCCAGGTGCCAGTGGCAGCTCTGTCCCTTCCAAGCCATGAAGATGCAGGCAGAGGGCTTCCCTCTCCCGAGGGTGGTCTCCTCATCTGTACACCAGGGATGATAGCCTTAGTGTCCTCTAGCGGAGGCTGCTGTGGTTAGGAAGCAGTTCAATGCCTGGCAGAGTTCTCAGTAAGTACCACTCTGGCAGTGATCAAGTTCATTGTGCCATGCTATAGAGAAAAACAGGCAGAGCAAGAGGCACTGAGGTGAACTTTTCCCCAGTCAGTGTTGCCAGGTGCCTACTGACACCACAAACAGTAGACTCTGCTGTCTCTGAGGGACAAAGTGAGAAAACAGATGGAAAGGAGGGTCACAGGTCACCTGAGGACATGGCTGAAGCTCAGCTAATCTCTGAATGAGAAAGAGAAGAAAAGGTTGTAAGAAAACATGGAAACTAAAAGAGGGAAAGATAGAGGTGAGAGAGGAAACACTTCTATGGACAGTGTCTTAGAGTTGACACAGGGCATGTCTTAGTTATTTTCCCCATTGCTGAGACAAAATACCCAACACCCACAATTTAAAGGAGGAACTTATTGGGCTCACGGGTTTCAGAGCATTCAGTCCATAGTCAGCAGTTTTCAAGGCAACAATGGCATGATGCAAGGGCCTGGGCAGAGGAAATCTCACATCATGGTGGGCAGGAAGCAGAGGGGCAGTCAGGGAGGGAGACCCAGTACACTATTCCAGGTCATGCCCCAGTGACAGCCTCCAAACAGGCTGGTCTTCTATGCACATCCACTGATGAGTTTAGCACCATTCAGCTTCCAAAATCTTCATCTCTGAGCACATGAGGATTTAGGGGGACATTTCAGATCCAAGCCATAACAGAACCTGCCGGAGTCCAGCTGTGGCAGGGCTAGGGTTTCCCAAAGGTGGACAGGGAGTCGGCGAGTGAGAGACAGAAGACACTGCACACCAGTCTGTGAGTGAATCTGAATCCGCTTTATTTTTTAGAAGCTGGAATACATATATGCTAACCTTGGCAGCAACCCCCAGCCCCAAGCAGGAAGAGCCCCAGGCTTAGGGCCAGGCAGGGACAATCCTAAACAATAGGTTTTAATTAACCTCAACCCCAAGCGGGAAGCACCCCAGGCTCAGTAGGTGTTAATTAACTCTTTTCACCTTTGTAACATCTCAATCTTGTTACTTAGTTAGCTTGGGAAATGTAAGCAGATGCACCTGGATGCCTGCAGGAGGAAGAGATGTGTGAGGCTATTATGCCGCTCCCTACATTGTTTCCTTTATCACTTATGGGAGTATGGCAGTTCCTGTGAGAACAGCGCCTGTCTTAGGTCAAGGACTCTTCATATGAACCCAACCAGGCCTTACCCGTCATGGGCCTGCAGGACAGCAATTGGTCCTGTGCCTGTC